>JAQIXA010000954.1:0-31147 GCA_034699045.1 Nanhermannia cf. coronata Gr-Ori-00579
ACCTAAACTAACCAAACTTAACCACGATTTGGGGGTCAAAAAGAGCCAAAAAGGGGGACAGTTTAATCTTAAGTCAAATATAAAGGGTGGTCCAGAACCAGATTCACTCGGTTTTTATAGTGTATGTGAATAACTCTTAAATAAAGTAACATATTTATTAAAAAACGGTCAAAACTAGCTGATTAAATAGATGAGCAAATTAGTTTATAGTAAAAATTTGAGAATTTTTGATGATTTTTGAGATATTTTAAAAAATTTATCATTGACCTCAAAATTATGATAATTTGTGATGCATTCAAAACTTTACTACTCGAACACAATTAATAATTAACTAAAGTGCAGAATACCTATCTCACTTGCTAAAATATCTGACCAGGCCATGGTAAATTAAAATCGTGGACCAAAACTACTTCCATTAATATTAATAGTCACAGAAGAAGAATACAACTTAAAAAAATTAATAGCAAAATTATTAAAACTAAAAAAAATTTTGTCGGCTTTTAAATTTAACAAAAAATTTTTATTAGGTACAATTTGAAATAAAAATTTTTGTACTTTTTTCAACTTTTTGTATTCTTTCAAAATTTTCTATTTGAAATCCTTTTCAATTTGAATCCGTGTCTATACCCAGTAAATATGTCGAAATACGTACAACTACTACTTATAATAATTATGCTATAAGTAGGGTTATGTTATAAGTAGGACTAGGGTAGGGTTAATTTGGAAATTTTTTCAAAATTTAGATAGCCTACTCGTATTTTCACTTGAACTCGTTGTCCTTTTAATCTGATAAGTTTACATCTATACGTAAAGATGGGCAAACAAATTTACAACTGGTTCATTCGAAATCGCAGAAAATTTCAAAAACCTTTTAGAGTATCCCTTGGTATACTTGCTGTATACTTGCTACAAGGTATACTTGCTGTATACCTATATAGTGTAGTATATAGACTCATTAATAGGCTTATACTCTGCTTCTAAGGGACAGTTTACTCGTTAGATTCAAAGTATCTTTTTCTGAGACCTTAGACCGGTGAAAGTATCGGGGCTTAGAAGAGCTTTAGAAATTTCAACTTTCACCAACTTTCTCCAACTTTACTACTACTCATATATACATACATATTATGTATACTAGTACTAGGTCTATGTAAAATTCGAATTCGAGAATTGGAATCCGAGAATTTCGTCTGCTAGATTCGAGAAATGAAACATTTGCCCTTGCCTTCTGAAATATATCGTTTTTTTTGTGTGTCCAAAAACCCCACTTATTCCTATGCTAAACTCTTATAGAATATCTTTTGGAAATAATACTATCCTGAGTACTGAGTACTGAATACCCACTCTTGATATGTAGGTAGGGTACTTTAAAAATAAAATAAAATACCTTGGAAAGTCCATAGGAAACCATGGTATGGTTTTATACCTTATACTGATACGATAGTAGTAGGGGTATTTGTATGCGCGAAAACTCGGCCTCGGAATCACATACACTTATTTATGGGCCAAAAAGTGAAAAAAATTTGGGTTTTCGGTTAGTCGTGCCTTCCACTTTGGTCAGGTTCAGTCTCAACCATTATTGCCATAAGAATCTGTGTCTACATTTAACCGATATTTCGTGTTCTTCTCTACTTGTTCTTTGTCATACTACATTGTTATAATAAAACCACAAGAAATTACCTTAAGAAAATGCTCGAATGATTATGTGAAATCTATTGAATCTTTAAAATTTTCAAGAATTTTGGAAAAAATGCCAAATTCCTGACACTTTTCAAAATTTTGCAAAATTTTTTGCAATGATATATTTTGTGAAAATTGAACACAAGACTGGATGTGCTTTTTGTGTATCTAATTGTTGTACTCGTAATTGTTTGTGTAATTGAGTAAGTACCTACATAATTATGTATAATTTTAAATGATTTTTATGAAAAATTTGTCAAAATTTTCAAGAAAATTCAAAGTATATATCAATCTAAAGCCTTTGTTTTACACTAAAAAAATATAAATGGTTTTTTATGCATTTTGTTAAGATTTTATTGTAAATTTTAGAAAAATTTCTCATAAAAATGTGTTGATTTTGTCTGTAAAATTTATAAATTTTTGTCAAATTTTATTTTGACCGAATGGTTTTTTTTGTGTATGAAACTGAGAATTTTTTTTTATTATTATTATTATAAACAAATTTGTGCTGTCAATTTCTTACATTTTGATTCGAATTCGATTCGACTGGCCGACTTTTTGAGTAATTTCCCCCCATTGTTTTGTCCATTAGGAAAATTGGCAAAAAAAGGGATTAAATCTAATGGGGAAATGATATTGCTAAATCTTTACAGTTAAACACTTTAGTCTGCAAGAAAACCTTCACCCTCATCCGTAGAAAAAAATGCAAAAAATTTGGCAAAAATCATAAAAATTGTAAATATTTGAGCTTTCAAAGATCAAAATGCCTTTGAAATTTGATTTAAAATCCCAAAATATGCACTACCTATATACCATTATTAATAAAATACGATCGATCCAACTAATTTACAAAAAATTTGACTAATTTTGAAGGAAAAAATATCTTTTTATGAATATTATTTTGGCATAAAAAGGATCTATTCGGCTTTCAGGCCTTTGTATGTTAAATCTCTTATAAAGCCTATATTATAAGCCTATATAAGATATCCTTTGCAAATTTTCATATTAGAATCTTTCAATTCTCTGTATTTATAATTTATCGATCACTTTTTTGAGTAAAATATGCCAATTTTTACATTTTTTAAAATTTTATTTATGTTAAAAATGTTTAAAATTCAGAAAAATTGTATTATTGACATATTAGAACCTTGACTTGGTTCAACTGAGAGACTTAAAAAAGATCCAGTGTGATCGGATTTTAAGAGTTTTTGTCGGATTTGTCGAAAGGATTTGTTAAATGTTAGATTTTTTTTCTAGGATTTTTTTCTTAAAAAAAACTAAATTCATTGTATTTTGTAGAACTTTCATGTCCGTCTGTCGGATTCGGAATTTTTTTCTTCCAAGGAGCCTACAAAAAATCCTGAAAAATGTGCTTCAAAGGATTACACTACACCATCCAAAATGTGTTGTAAAAATCTGCTTCTGAAGTTTTTCCATGTTTGATCTTTGAGTTTTTTCTACATATACGGTATACTGTAAAATACTACATATATATAGGATGGTATTTTTTGTGTAAAAGTGTTAAAAATAAATTGCGATTGTCATAAAGTACAAGTGCATGCAATTTTCTCGAAATAAAAAAGTCCAATTGATATGGTGTGTGTCAAAAATCTCTTCAATTTTCTGCCGATTTTGTCCATATTTTTAGTTATACTACAAGAACTAGTACAAGCTGGGTAAGCCTCATGTTTTTTTCCTCTAGCTCTGACTTTGAACCAAGTCAATTTTTATAAATCCCTTAAGACTTTAATAGTCCATTATAATAAAAATAATCATCTTTTTAAGTGTCCATTTGATCTAATGTAAATGTTTGGTCATACTACCATATATAAGTACTACTACTATTAAAACTGTTAGATTTGAAAATGCTCGAAAAAATGCATTTTCTAAATTTACAAAATACTAAATTTCAAAAAAATACAAATTTTTTATAATAAAAATCAGAGATTTACAAATTTTGTTTATATACATGCATATTATAGACGATAGAATATAGTTAGAAATATGGATTTTAGTGTAAAAAGTCACATTTTTATCAAATTTTCATCCAAAATGTATATAAATTTAGACTAATTTTTCAAAGATTAAGCTTAAATAATATAAATGAGAATTTTTTTTGACCAAATCAACAATTTATAACTTATATCTGTACATATATAAAAGAAAAATTTGAAAAACTAAAATTTTAATAGGCTTTAAAATCTGACAAAAAATCCTAATTTCAATTTTTCTCCTAATTTTGTCCTTTTACCTTTTGGTATTCGATTCTTGTTAAATTCCATTTGAAATCCTAGATTTCCTTCATTTAAACATTTAGAAAAATCTCAGTTTTTAAACTTCAAATAATTGTAAAAGGATATATTAGGTATATCAAATTAAAAATTGAAATTTTCTAAATTGAAAAACTAAAATTTTGATAAATTTTTTGATACTGAATATAACAAAAGATTCTGGTTTCAATTTTTTTTTCAATTTTTGTATGTACTTTCAGTAAGTTATTCTTTCAAGAGTACAAAAGTATGGGAAAAATTGAACAATTTTTGATAAATTTCAAAATTTTGGTTATAATGATTGTCCATGTTTTCTTTTTAGTATGCCAACTTTAAATGATATACTTGTACCTATATTGATTACATTAGGTCAAATAATCCAAATGAAATAATTTTTGTCTCTAAATTTTGAATTTTTTTCTCTAAATTTAGAAATGTAAACCTGAGAAATAAAGAGAAACAAATTTTAGATAAAATTTTCAAAACTTATGATAATATGATAAGACCACCGGGTGAGAATGGGACAGGTAAATTTGCAATTTTTATTAAAACAACATTTTAAGCCTAATTTTGTGATAAAAAAAAGTAAATTAATTTATAATGGAATTCCTTTATAAAGGACCAACTGTGGTTATCGTCAATTTATTTGTCCGAAGTATTGCTACAATTGATGATGTCAAAATGGAATACAAAATTCAATTGACTTTTCGAGAAAATTGGCTTGATGAAAGGCTCAGTTACAACCATTATAATAATACAGGTATTCAATTTTTAAAAAAAACTTAAAAATTCTCAATATTTTGACATTTTTTTTCAATTTTTTAGATGATTTAAAATACCTCACTTTATCCGATTCTGCCAGAATTTGGAAACCAGGTAATTTCAGGTTTTAAAATTCAGAATTTTAGGATATAGGTTATGTTCAGCTTTCAAGTGTTTTTATTTTGAATAAAATATATAAAATACACAGAAATAGATAATCTGATCATAAAAATCATAAATTACCTAAAACATTTTAAAGCTTTTATTATCAAAAAAGTTCATTAAATATCGTTTTTTTTTTAAATTTGGTCATTTTCAAAATAAATTTGAACCTTTATTTATAATTAGGTACAATATCGAACAGTTTTTGATCTTTTTTTCAAAAATATTGATCATTTTTTAAAGATTCTCATCATTTTAAAGGAACTTTTGAGCATTTTTGAAAAATTATTGATCATTTTTTTAAAGAATATTTGATAATTATAGCGAGTTTTTCATCATTATTGGAAAGTTGTTGACTATTTTGAAAGGATTTTGTTCACATTTTAAGAATTTTTCCCCATTTTTGGAAAATTATTGGTAATTTTTAAGAATTTTTGATCATTTCGGTAAGGTTTTCAAGAAATTTTAATCATTTTTCAAGGAATTTTGATTAAAATTTTCACATATTATGTAATAGATACTACTAGATAATCAAATAGTTCAAAATTTGATAAAATTTTGCAAAAAATTAGCTACCTAAAATATTATGTAGTAATAGCTTTTTAGACTATAATTTTAAAATAAAAAATCTTTCTAATTTTCTAGATCTTTTCTACTCAAATGAAAAGACCGGCCTAATTCATAATAACCTACGCCCAAATTTATATATAAGGTACCTTTATACTACTCTATAATTATCTAATGTTAGTCTATAAAGTGCACCATATACATATATACTATTAAAATTTGCATAAATGTCTTAATTATCGTAATTATAATTAAATTAGGATATTTCCAGACGGTGAAGTCCTATACAGTATAAGGTAACTAAAAACTAATTCTAGAAATTTCAATCGATTTTTCTTGAGATTTTTTTTAGCCCATATTTGCCTATCTATTTAAAAACTTTTACGTTTCCTTTTGAAAAAACTTTTTCTCTTTTTTTTTTTATTTTTTGAACTTTTTTTTAATGTCTTTACCAATATATTTTATAAGGATCTCCCTCACTCTGGCTTGTCCTATGAACTTACGGTAAATAAATTATTTTTTATTTATTTTTTGAACCCTATGTATAAAGTATATGTACATAGATAGGGTACATATTGTACGAGCGAAGCGGGCATCTTACAAGTTATTTTTTCTTGCACTTTGTCGGTCTGTTTGTCTGTTTGTCGAGAGAATTACTCAAGGACTATTGGACAGATTTTTACAAAATTTGGTATGAAGGACCTTTATAGGGTCTAGTTGTACCATTTTGAAAAATATTCAGAATTTTCCATACTTTAGGGTACTACAGATCCTTTAGAGGCCCCTATATTGATCCAAAATTATAATTTCGAATTTGACCCAAATATTATTTACATTTGACCTCAAAAATCGGTATACGCTTCACTCGCACAATTATATAACTAACTAGTAGTTAATTAAATCCTAGTATAAGTATACATAAGCCCTTATGTAAGTATATTTTAGATGGGAATTTAATGTTGATTTTATTCTAGTCAATTTCCAATTGATAAACAAATCTGCTCGATTCGTATGGCCAGCTGTAAGTTTCAAACTCTTTTTCTTTTATTTCTCAATTTTTCTAAAATATCTTTCCTCTATTACATATTTACGCATACCTAGTATAGTACTAACTCGAAAGCTCGAATTTTTCTTTAAAAACACACAAAAAAGTACAGTTTTTAGATAAATTTGAATGATTTTATACCAATAGGATAGGAATATCTGGCTCGAAAAAGTAAAACTACGTCATAAAAAGTAAAAATATTTAAAATATTTTATCAAATTTCAACAAGATTGAAATATTTTGAGAATTTTGAGCAAAATTTGGCTGTGGAATTGTAGTAGAATTTCACGTTTTAAGAAAAAAAGTCGAAAATATTTGAAAAAATTCTACAATTAATGGATGATGAGATTGAATTTCTCAATTTTGCTCAATTATTTTGCAAAATTTTGCAAAATTTTTGAATTTGCGAGCTAAGCAATTGTTTATGTATAGTATATATCTGTATATTATGCAGGGTACTAGTAGTAGTACAGATAGTAGTAAACCAAGTTTGGATATTATTATCCAACTAAAAGGCGACCCCAAGTATAGATTAAATTACATTTATTGCAAATTACAAAAGTTTTCTCTACCAAATTTCTCTACATTTCCCCATCAAATTAGCATATGTAACATATAATTTGTATTCAAAATATGATTTCAAATTTCAAAACTTTGAAATTTGACGAGTTTCATACTCGAATTCGATAAAATAATGAAATAAAATTTATACTTGCTTGAATGAAACATGTAAATTTATACTTAAAAGAGCGGATTTCAAAGCAAATTCATACAAAAAACTACTTGAATGAAAGTTATAATATCTAAACTTTCCAAAATTTCTAAAATTTTGCTAATTTTTCATTAAAATCTTTTGAAATTTTGTAAATCTTGATTCAATGATAAAAAAAATCTTGAAAATTTGAACAATTATGATTGACAATCACCTTACAAAAGCATAAAATTAATTGTAAATCGTAAAATAGAGCCATAAATTATTTTTAGCAACTTTTTTAGCTACTTTTATAGGTATTTTGGGTACATTTTTGAGAAATTTTTCTCAGTTTTTAAGAAAATTTTATCCGAGCTTTACATATATATGTATATGTATAAATATAGAAATACAATGAGCACTTGTATAGATACTTGTAGGTATAGAGTATAGACAAATGCAATTGTTCATTTTACCATGTTTAGCACTCATTTTACATTCTTTCAGATGGCTGGACAACTCTCGATTTGATTTTCAAATGGAAGGTAGGATTTAACTTTAACACACAATTTTAACAACAAGTAAAGATTCACAAATTCTTATAAAATTCTTCAATATTTGAATTTGATTTTTAACTAATTGAAGTATCCTAAAAGGTTGTCCGGGATTTGTGCATTGGAAATGCCAATACCTTGTTCACAGCTTTTGTAGTGCTAAGAGTATATTGACACAAAATTAGCCCAAAACTCGATTTTGGCAAATTCCTCTGTAAACAGCTCTCAAATGAAGCGGAGTTATTAAAAAAGAATCAAAAAACTGACTGAAATATAAGGATTTTTGATGATTTTCGAATATTCCCGCTTCCGTTTGGAGCTTTTTGTAGCGAAATTTGCCAAAATTTCTTCAAATTCTCTGCTACTTTGTAACTTAAAGTAAAACTTGTCTATAAGGTTATAGGATCGTATTTTTTACCAGTTAAAAAGTACATTTAAAGTAGGTAAATGTATCTTTAACACAAGTCTTACTCTAGATAGTAAGTAATAGTTGATCATTTGAAGCTAAAATTTGGTGAAAGTGTAAAAATATTGATAATAATGTCTTAAAATTCAGTAGAAATGTAGATATTTTTTGAAAAATTGATTAAAGAGATGTGAACCTTTACTTGTGCATTTATAACAATAATAATAATAATAATAAATATTTGAACATACTTGTATCAAGTAAATGTAAATATAATTTCTGGTTGTGTCTTTTTGATATGATTTATCCTGCTTGGCAGGCTAGCCCAGCAAGCCCGAAATTAAATTTCGCAATTTGAAACTGACAGTTTTAATAATGCAAATTTTCATTTCATTTCCCTCGAAAATTTTATTCTTTTTTTTTACATCTTTTTGCTTTACAGAATGAGAACCCTGTACAGATACCTACTGATTTACAATTGTTCAGGTTAGACCATTTAAAAAATTGCACTATTTAATACCAACTATGCGGGGTATCGTACCTAATTAATGAAATTTTTGTTTTTTTGAAAATATTTAGATTTGTACTCAAAGAGTTCTACACCGAGCAATGTGATAGTTTTACAAATACAGGTAACTTGTTTAATTTTTGAAATTGATTTTTTTTGAAAATTTTTGATTCAATTCAAACATTACTAGCTGACGGTAAATTTAAAAAGGCTTTTACGAGTACTAAAACTGAAAATTTTAATTAAATTTTTGAACGGTAGTAATAATATGGGGTATTCTTATCTCAATTTTCAATTTGAAATCCTAGTTTTTGTCTTTTTTGTGTAAAATTGTATAAATTTGAAGATAAACACAAAAAAATGTACTAATTTTTGACTTTTTCAAGCTTATTTGTCCATCTCAAATTTCAATTTTGAAACCACAGATTTCGTAATTTTCACAAAAAGACAAAAACTAGGATTTCAAATTGAAAATTGAGATAAGAATACCCCTATATTATTACTACCGTTCAAAAATTTAATTAAAAATTTTCAATTTTAGAATTTTAGTCATCTAATGGCTTATCATAAATCACCTAAAAGTATGCAATAATCCTTATTGTGCATAATTTTTCCCCTTTTTTTCAAATTTCGAGCCAATAATTTGCTATTATTAAACAAAATCCGGTGCTTTAAACATTATACTACATAAGCTCATAAGTAACAAAAATAATTCTAAATTCTAAATTGGAAAAAAATTCATAAAAAAGGGCTTTTAAAGATATAAATTACCTACTGAAAACCGCCTTGTAACTTGTAAAGCTAAATTAAAAGTAATTTTATGATAAAGCCCAAATTTTCAGGCTTTTTAGGCGGTAATTTGAATTTTTTTTTGCAAAAATTAAACTGTTTTTAAAGGACTATGATTTATTTTCATCCCTAGTTTGGTTGAATTTAACCCTATATTTTATCCTTGTATAAAGTATAACTTTATTTCTGTATGAAATCAACTGAAATTTTGTTTAAATCCTAGCCTAACCTAATCTAACCTATACTAAACTAAATAAAAAAGTGTTAATTTCATATAAGAGTATAGTTAGACCAAAAATATAGAAGTAAATTCAATCAAAATAGGAATAAAATTAAACAAGAATCAATCAAAAACTTATCTCAAAATCCTCGAATTTTTAAAAAATCTTAGATAATTCTCAAAAAAATTAGAGAATTTAAGTCATAAAATTTAGATTTGTTTCAAAAAATTCCGAATCCAACAGGATTTTGACATATTTTTGAAAAATTAAAGGGTAAATTCAACCAAAATAGGGATGAAATTAAACATACAAGTCTATTTAGAGCATTTAAATTAGGGTATGCTGTTTTGCAAAAATTTTAGTAGGGCAGTCAGTACTAAAATTAGGTATATTTGGAGGATTTATTGGAGAAGGTGCATCATCATTTGAATCCCAGGCATGTCTGGCCTTAATTAGATTATTTTTTGTATTTTTTAGAGTTTTTTTTTCTACTTTTTTGTACTCGATTTTGACTAGTAGTCAAGAAGGGCTTGTGTGTAGCAGTAATTAGGGCTTATTTCACGGATAGAAAGTTTCCCTTTAATAAATTATCCAAACTTTCTCTGAACGCCCAAAGCTCATAATCATTTGTTTTTCTTCAATTTTATCTTTTATCTTTTATATTTTTTGCTTTGAAAAACCTATTTTTGCTCAATTTACTAGGCATACTAACGATTCTAAAAGGACTTTGATCCCTATTTTGGTTAAATTTACCCATTTATTTTTGGTCTAAATTTACCCCTGTATGAAATTAACCCAAATATTTTGTAAATTCTAACCTAACCTACTCTAAACTAACAATATTTTGGACTAATTTCATACAGAGGTAAAGTTAGACCTAAAATATAGGGGTAAATTCAACCAAGATAGGAATAAAGTTCATTTTTAACTTGAACTTGAAAAAAATCAAAAATTTTCCTAAAAATGTTCAATAATTTTCGATTTTTAATAAGAAATTTGACTAATTTTGTATTCTATAACCATCCTAGGCAATTACAGCTGTATAAGGTGAGTCAAATGAGTCAAATTTAGAAAAAATTTCGGTAAAAAATTTGTAAAATTTGCAAATTTTGTTGGTTCTTTAGGGCTGATTTTCTGTTCCGTCGAGAGTTTCGATATTACCTCATAAATGTTTACGGGCCTTGCTGTATGCTAATTATCGTCTCATGGATTTCTTTCTGGCTCGTGAGTTTTCTTATGGAAATTAGCTTGTATCGTATTCTTGACTTGAATTTCAATATGAAATCCAAGTTTTCACTCATTTGAAATCTAGGATTTCAAAATTGAATGAGATGAGAATATGACTATACACCGATGAATGAGAGGGGTGGAAATTAAATTGCAAATTTCATTTCATTTTATGAATATTTTACCTATTGTTTAACTTACCAGGATCCAAATTCAGTCCCAGCCAGAGTCACTATAGGTAAGAAAAATCTTTTGAAATTTTAACAAAAATATCAAATCTTAAATCATCAAGAAAATTCTATAAAAAAAATTGAAATTTTTGCCTAAATTTTGGTTGATAACTACATGAAATTGCTTACTTATAAAAAGATTGTAAAAAATTTCAAAATTAAGAGCAAAAATTGATTTCAATTTTTGAAAAAATTGGCTTGAAATCGACAGGTTTTTTGAAAATATCAAAATTTTTGAGATTTTACAGAAAGGATATTTTTCTTCGAGTTATAATAGGCTTAGATGGGATTTAACATTGTCAATATTTAACATATTGAGGGCCCTTACTAAAATATTTTAATTTTTTGGAAAACTTTGAACAAACTGGTATATCTAACCTTGATATTCTGAAAATTGATAGCTACCTAAGTTCTTGAATTTGATATTCATGTTCATTAACTTTTATTGAATCATTTCCTTTTTGGGCTTATGTACCTTATATAATGAATATTTTGATTAAATCTGACACTCTAGTCTGGTTTTAATTAGCTAATTACCATCAAGTTAATGGTTACGATTATGAATATTATTTATATTTATGATTTTTGGTTTCAGGTGTGACAGCTCTATTGGCCATGTCGAATCAGATTTCTAAAATTAATCAGTCACTTCCGCCTGTCTCATACATGAAAGGTATAACACTCTTATTTTTATAGTAAAAAAGATCATAAAAAATTTAAAAAATAGTTAAATACTAGTAGTATTATACTACAGACTATAAAAAAAATTCGTTTAAATCAAGAAAAGTCTTTAAAACAAATTGTAAAATTGCATAATCCATAATATTATGTATATTTTTTTCATCGATTTACTATTACAAAACTTTGAAAAAATGTTTCTACCTGACTAGGTAACCATTCAGGATGTAAGCTTGAGCTTAAATATACACAGTATTATGCTTATTAAATTGTTTGAAATAAGAGAAATCTCGTATACCTAAATTGAATATTTTTTGGATTGACCTAGAGATCTGAATATCAAAGGTCTTTTAAAAGACTTGAATTTAATTTCATTCCTAAATTTTGGTTGAAAATAACCAAAGTATGAAATTAACCCAAAATATTTTTAGTTAGTTCAAAAATATAGGGGTAAATTCAACCAAAATAGAAATGAGATTAAATAGAAGCCTTTTAAAAAGTACATTTTAAGGCTCATATAATAGTATCAGTTGTATCTCTAAAATATAATTTTAATGAAATTAATTTTTTAAAGCTCTGGATGTGTGGACAGCTGTAAGTCTCTCTTTCGTATTTGGCGCCCTGCTAGAGTTCGCCATGTAAGTTTAACATGACTAAAAATTATGATAATTATAGTTGGCAATTAATTAAGGACCTTGATAACAACATGAGATAATATAATTATAATTACAGGGTAAATTATGCCAGTCGTTGTGATCGTCAAAAAAGCAATATTATCAAAGAAATGGAGGAGCATCGGAGAAAAGCTCATCCGAAAGATAAAGGAGCCATACTCAAAAAGGTTAGTCTAAATTTTGCGAAAATATTATTCTATATATATATATATCATTATACGTATAATAATAATAAGGGTAGATTAGGAATACTGATAATGTTTTCGGAAAAGAAAGTCCAAGAAGAATAACAGGTCAAAAATCAGTCAAAAATTGCATGCTAAAATACCAAAAATATTTCCTAATTATCCCTATTTTACCCCTATATAGATACCTATCTGTAGTCGAGTTTTATACGGAGAAAATAAGTAGGGTACTGATTACTGATTACTAATTCTAATTACCAACAAATTACGACATTTGAACCTAACTTAACCTATCTAAATGTATAATCAATGGCAAAAATTTTCATTTTTGATAACTAGAAAATATTCAGAATGCCAAATGTAAAACTGAACTAGGTAGGTAGGTATAACGAAAATTTTTATCGGTCTTTTGTTTCAAAAAATGTTTCAATTTTTCCCATATTTTTGTACTTTTATCTTGATATATTCTTTTACAATTTTCAATTTAATATCTAAGATTTCGTTCTTTTGACTATGTAGTGAAATCTGGGCTTTCAAACTTGTGTAACCTGTAAAGAATAATCAAGTCTAAAATACAAAGATATGAA
Source organism: Nanhermannia cf. coronata Gr-Ori-00579 (assembly GCA_034699045.1). Lineage (NCBI taxonomy): Eukaryota > Metazoa > Arthropoda > Arachnida > Sarcoptiformes > Nanhermanniidae > Nanhermannia > Nanhermannia cf. coronata Gr-Ori-00579. Next base: position 13,234 of record JAQIXA010000954.1, read on the forward strand.
AGCTTCAGTCACTTTGTTGGATTTTAAAGCCCATAAAAATTTAGTTTTTTCCCCATTAAATTAACATGGTGATTTTTAAGGGTACTCCAAGTGTTGGTGTAAACTGATATTTTTCTCTAAATGGCACAACTAGATCCTATATAAAGGTCCTATAAGACTCCTTTATGCCAAGTTTGGTTAAAATCCGTTCAATAGTTTTCGAGTTATCTTCTGGAGAAACAGACAAACAAACAGACAGACAATTTTTGATTAGTAAGTGCTCAATTATCCCTAAAAACAAAAATTCTTGGTAAAAAGTCTATTACACGTGTAAAAAGTATTATTTTATCAAGTACTTTGAAGGGTTACTTGTTTTTCTTGAAAGGGAAGTTGGCCAAATGTATTCTAGATTAAATAAATATTCATCAAAATGACATTTTTCGAGATCGTTCGGCTGCTTAAGTACTTACTAATTTGAATAGCAATTGCTCAAACATTTTTTTTTTCTACTTTTTCTCTCGCATAAAGAGTATGCAAATTGTCAAACTTTGCCCTACAGCTTTTCCCATTTACTTCCAAATACCCTTATATCATACTCGTAAATATCAGTCTATGTTTTTGTAAGTACTATAGTAGTAGTAGGGTACATTAATATGATCCATTATCTGTGACATCAATTGTATAATCTAATGTCAACAAAAAACGGCATTTTAATATTCAAAAAGAAATCTTTTCTAGGAATATTTGTCTGTCTATCTGTCTCTCTTTCTCCTATTTAAATATACAGTGAAATCTCTCTAGAAAGTAGCTAAAAAATATTTTTGAACTCGATTACTCGTATGTAAACATTGTGCAAGCCAAGTGAGCACTTTCTAATCATGTTTGTTTACACTTTTTCCGTCTGTTCTCGAATTATGAATTATTAATGAAAAATGACTAAAAAAAGTATACTATTACTTTATCGAGAAATTTCACCCTATTAAATCATAGTCAAAGAAAAGTAGGTCCTTATTAAACTCACTTATTCTGTAAAAGTAAAATGAATAAATTAAATGCCATTTACTCAACATTTACGAGCCCTACATAGTGTTGTAGGTACCCTACATATATGAATTTATACAGAAAATTTAAATTTTCTAAAATAAAATCAAAAGTCGAAATATCTCATTCATACAAGTCCGCATTTGTCAAAATTTTGATATTAAAATTTTAGATTTTTGCGATTAAAAAGACTAAAGTTTTATTTCATCCTTATTTTGGCTGAAAATAGCCCTAGATTATTAGTCTAGCTCTATATTTTGGGCTAATTTCATACAGGGATGAGGTTAGAGTAAATATAGGGGTATTTTCAACCAAAATATGGATGAGATTAAATCGGAGCTATTTAAAAGTAATTTCTTTGAGAAATCTTTAAAATCTTGAAATTTTGATGGTTTATTTGTAAATCTAAATCATCATTACATTTACAGTTTAAGGATCCCCACTTAAGAATTCTCAAAAAATGAAGATTTATATGTGAAAGATACTTGACTGATTTAAAATTTTGAAATTATACAGTCTTCACACGTACTCATAATACATACTTATTACTACTACTAGTACAAGTAAAAGTTCACAAATTTTCATAAAAAGACTCGAAAAAATATCTTTCTGGCCTTTACCTATATAGTTTAACATTCAAAGTTCCGAAAGCCTTTAGAAAATCCATTTGAAATTTTTGATCAAAAATTTCTTTAAAATTCAACTTTTATGAATTTTGAGTCAAAAACTTCAAAAACCTTTCGAAATTTCTTTGAAAAATGCCTTTTTTTCAAAATTTCGAAATATTTCAGTTTTAAAAAACTAAAAAAGTACCAGACCTTGTTCATTTTGATAATTAACTCTACATTTTTCCAACTTTAAGTTGATATCAATGTAAATTTCCATTATTTAATGCCATTTTTAAATTTTATTTTGGATTTTCTAGATATACACTGTAGCGTAGGTAGGGTACTTTATAAAGGTATCCCAGTCTGATCTTTCCACCCTATTATTGACCTCAAATATAATAAAATATTTATACAAAGTATCCCATCTATTCTTTGCAAATCCTTACCACTTTTCCTGGGAAAATGTGCAAAAAAAATGGGGGGTTAAGATGGGGATTTTTGATAAGATCCCCCCTTAAAAAACCTTTTCTTTCCTTTTTTTGTATTTTTTTGGCAAAAAAAAAGTTCATTTTGGTGCAAAATGGTCGTAAATCAAAGTGGGGGCAAAATCTCTCGCACACGCCCCATTTATCAAATTAAGTCACATTTTGAGAAATAAATTGATTCGAATATTCATTCTCTTCTACAAAGTATATCACAATCTGTACCTATGTATGTATATTATGTATTTGCAAAAAGTTCATTTTCAGTCTCAAGTTCTAAACTACAGAATAAATAAGCAGGCAGATCCAGACTACTATTTACATTTAGAAATAGCACTAGATTATAATACCGATATTGTTGTTGAACCAGATGGGAAATTCTATTTTACTTTTCAAAGTAATTCATAATATCATTTGATATTAATCTTTTGTATGTATAAGGAAAAGAGGATATCAAAAGTTTTAGCTCGAAAAAAGCTAGAAATTTTGGAAAGACTTGGTTTAATTTCATCCCTATTTTGGTTGAATTTACTCCTATATTTATTGTCAAGTCTTACCTATGTAATGAAAATAACCAAAAAAATTTCTATAGTTTAGCTTAGTTTATGCAGTTTAGTTAGGGTTTTAGAAAATTTTGGATAAATTCAACCAAAATAGGTATGAGATTAAATCGAAACCTTTTGTAAATTGAGTCATTCTGCTCTCACTTAATCATTTTGCTCAAAATTTCTATTAGGTATATTTCATAATATGTATTATAGGAATCTTGAAAATTTGAGAATTTGGGTTTCAATAAAGACTAGTAGGTACTTATAATTTCAAGTTCCAGGTCAAAATCTCTAATACCCTACTATTACAGTCAAAATACGAGGTATCACAAAATTTTTAAAGAAAAATGGATTTTTGCCTCAATATACACTATCTCATTTCCGTTAAAATATCGCCTTGTCTGTAATAGTTTTTACCCTAATGTTGATCTCTAAATGTATAAATTTATATTAATGACAATTTTATGAAAATTTATGAAAAATAATATGTAATTCTAAAAGGATTTTTTTGATATTTTGAAATTTGGGACATTTACTTTAAGATACTGTAAATACTTAACAATTCGCTAATTTAGACTATCAGTATACTGTAATTGAAAGTAAGGCAAATTCAATTATTTATTAGTTGATAAAATCTGGTATAATTGAGCTGAAATCTAATTTGGATACATTTTTTCACTCATAAATTGAAGCATTTTAAAAGAATTTTCAGAAAAATTTACAAAATTTCAATTTTATAAATTGTAATGTAGGGTACCTACTGGATGTATTTTTCAGGATTTTGACAAAAAATTTATGAATTTCAAGCTTATAAATAGCGTGTGTTTTATATCTGTGTTTGAATCATTCATAAAAATGTCTCATAATAATAGATAAGTACATATGGAGTTTCTCAGCTGAATTTTGCATGGTCCGCATTAGAAATTTATAATCCACAAATTTCAGCAGGATATAGTTCTGCTGAATTATGGCCCAGAAAGTGCATTTAAATTTATTTACATTTCTTTTGGTATGTTTTCTCTATCTATAAGAATACTACAGTACCTAGTATTCTAACAGTACCCTAGTATCTATTTCCATATCTTTTCTCTTTTTTTGTGTAATTTAATAGCCCTCCATAAATAACGCGAAGGCCCTTGAAATATCTCAGAAATAATACTCACAGAGGTTTTCAATTCAGGAAAATATCCATTTCAAAACTCAATATTGACATTTATTATTCATTGACTTATGCCGGGGAACCCTACGTCAAAACTTGGCAAAAATTTATAGAAATTATAGAATTTACTGTTATAAAGAGTACTAAGAATTGATAAAATTTATGATTTATGAATGATAATAATCAAATATCAGGCTTGAAATCAGACTTTCAGTTTCAAAATTTAGAGATTTTTGACAAAATTTTCAATCAATAAATATTTGAGAATTTGGCTAAAATTCAAAATAGGTCTCAATTTTACAATTTTTTTGGAATTTTACGTCTAAAAATACTATAATTTTGGTTCAAAAGTGTCGAATTTGGGGTAAAAATCCGTAAAAAACTATAAATTTTGGCTCAATATAATACTCGTAAGTAATTACATTGGAGAGTTTATTGTTTTGAATTCCTTTAAAATTTCTGCCGATTTATTTTTGTTATTTCATTTTTTGGTATCTACGAGTATATTATTTATAAAATCAAATAGAAATAAGATCTTTTTAAAGTATCTAATCGTAGTCGTAAGTATTTTTAACCTAAACTTGTAGTGTAGTACTGACTTTTGCCTATACATATATTAATTTTTTAAGCTTAAATATCTAGAAAAATACGAGTATTGCCATTTGTAACATAATTTGAGACCTGTTTTTTAGACTCTTGGCTACAATAACCTATAAACTAAAGAGTTGTTAATTAAATCTTATTGTTAGTAAAATAACTAGGAGGAAATTTTCTAGATATTTTGACTCTTTTGTAAAATAAAAGCTCTTAAATTATCTTATGATTCTATTTATTGAATTTTTTTTGATTTTTTTTTCAGAAATTAATAATCCTCAAGTCCTCGGATAGGGGTCGAAATTTCCCTGAAGGTATCATATATGACGACTTTCGACACCAAAATCATCATGAAAATCATAATCATCATAATAATGAGAATAATGTGAGTTTATGTGCAAGTCCTATAAGTGAAACTAAAGATAGTTCTCGTCGAAGATCATCAAATCAAAGTCAATCAAATTTTGGACATTATAATCAACAAAATTTCTCACCACCACGAACAACACTTAAAGGTCTTCAACTTCCACTTGAAATTGATGAGCCAAAGAAAAGATGGTCACTTTTGAACAGATTGATGCCAAATATTTTTATGTCACTTTATCCATCAAAAGCCAAAAGAATTGATATTCTAGCCAGAATTATTTTCCCTCTTGTTTTTGCACTTTTTAATTTATCCTATTGGACTGCATATTTAACTCAATTTTAAGCCAAAAAATTGGACTTTTGTGTTTAATTTCATTTCCTATCTTGGTTTGTTGTTAATTTTTGGTATGAATTTACCCCTGTTGTATGAAATTAACCCAAAATCAGTAGATTAGGATTTATGAAAATTTTGAATTTATTTCATACAGGTGTAAAGTTATACCAAAGATTAACCAAAATAGGCATGAGAATAAATCGGAGCCAAAAAAATTGTCTCAAAGTTCAAAAATTCTACTTAAAAAGACAGGTAAATTTTTTTTTTTTAAATTTTACAAAAATTTTCTTATTATCTGTATTTATAGTTTGTTAGATCATTGTAAAGGATATCTTCGGGTTATGATGGGCTTTCAGGCCTTAGCATAGCATAAAGGCCTGAAATCCGAATATTATATCTTTTTTTTCAATTTCAAATAGGATCTTATCGAAAAACGGGTTTTTTTAAAGACTTTTTTATGAAATTTTGCAAAGGATATATTAGGATTTCAGGCCTTTGCCATGTTAAGATCCATATAAAGACCTGAAAGCCCATTATCTGTATAACCCGAAGATATCCATTTGATGTCTCGATATGATTTTAGAATTAAAAGTACTACCTATATAATTTTTGAAATATTGAAATATCAAAGGATATCTGTAGGTTTTATTGGGCTTTCTGGTCTTTTTACCAGGTTTAACATGAAAAAAACCTTGGAATATATCCTTTGTATATAATTTTGACCCTAAATTAGGAAAAATATTTTCAAGTGATATTTCTTACATTAAATAATACCTAAATAATACAAAACTCTGATTTTTTTTAGTCAAAAAAATTAATACCTATTTAGTACCTAATTAGTATAAGGTAATAAATGTTTAAAAAAATTTGAAATTTTTTGTCAATTATCAATATACATATATTGTGTACTACTATATAGTGCAACTGTATAGAGTGCTAATAACTATATAATATAAATACAAAAGTCAAGTTGTTAATTATTATTATTATTATAAAAAAAAAGTGATAATTTTCATAGTTTAAATAAAGTCAATAAAATCCGACTGAAACTGAACCCTTATACAAAGTAGTGTACAATCAGATTCATTTAATACCAGACAGAGTTTAAGTAGAACAAAGTTTGACCAAAAAGTTGTATGGTAGTAACTTTATACTTGTAGAATTAGAATTAATAAAATTTATTAGTCTTTGAATAATAATAGTCAAGTTAGGTTAAGTTTAGTTAGGTTTAAGAGATATATTTAAATGCAAATCACAAAGGACAAGTTGAAGTTTTCTTAAGTAAAACTTTTATCTATTTTCTTGCAAAAAAAAGAGAAAAATTAAAATCCCTGTTCAAAAGGTACATGTCTTAAAACTAACTTCTAAGGGGAGGTTTTCAATCCGAAATTATTTGACACTATTCAGTTACTCTATCTACATTGTTATATATGGGATTTCCCACTTGAGTTTTGTGCAAAAAAGGTCTAAAATAACGATTTTAGCGAAATAAAAGCCTCAAGTAAATTTGATCCTCGGTTCTTTATATGAGTGTTTGAATCAGTTTAAATGTGGACAATTTCATCATTTTTGTTATTTATTTAAGGATATCTTGAGGTTATAATGGATTTTATAGCTCTAATATGAGGTCTAAAATGTTAAAGGCCGAATATAACCTTTGAGGAAAACTCCATACAGGGGGAATTCAGCCAAAATGGATAGGATTTTTACCCAAAAATTGGATAAATTTAATCTTTATTATTAGTACAAAATATACCTCAAGATAAATGACATTTAACTTTTGGTCATTTGACCCTTTGAGTTTTTTGAGGTGCAGGTAATCAGAAATTACTTAACCTTATTTAACCTAAAAAATCAAAAATACAACCTTACTTATATCTATCTACCATATATGACCTAATTTAACCTCGATGGACAGACAGAATCAAAGAATCTGAATAATTTACATAGGTAGGGTACTAGAGCTTTATTTTGATCTCAAATTTTAGACTGATCTTGACCGCTTTCCCTCTTATAGTAATTTTTGTAACTTGTAAGACAGGATGATAATTTACGGGTCTATAATTTACACTTTTTGTAATTCAAATTGCAGTTTCCTTCCTCCAGAGAAATTACCCAGACACAAAAATTTTCTCAAAAATTTCTACTTTTTTCTTTAAAAAAAATGATAAAAATGATTTCTTTGAGAAACTTTCGAGTTTTTTTTTGTATTTGAATGACAGTTCAATGGCAATGGCAGTAGCGGAAATATTATTTTTCAAGATATTTCGACTAGAATTCCTTGTTTCTTATAGTAGAATACTCGTACAAGGTCCTACTATATTAACAAATTGTACTAAAAAAGAGGCTATACTACCCCTAGACACCAGTCGGTCTCATATTTGACTAATTCCGATCAAAATAGAGCCAAAATTAACCCAAATAAGCAAATTTTAGAAATATTTTAATGATAAATACATATATGAATAGAAATTATTGGACGATTTTTTATAAAAAAAATTGCAAATATTTCCAAATTCTTAATACTAAAATTCTTACATAGTATATTTTGGTGGGTATATTTTTGATTAATGTTTGGAATTTATGAAATTTTTTAAAAGAATGACAAATGATCAAAGTTTAATTGATAGATTATTAATAAACAAGTTTAATTTCATCCATATTTTGGTTGAATTTACCTCTGTATGAAATTAACCCAAAATTACTTTAGTTTATGTTAGGTTATGTTATATAAGGCTAGTTTATGTTTGGATTTTAAAATTTTTTGGTTAATTTCATTAGGCCAAAAATATAGGGGTAAATTTAACCAAAATACGAGTAGGAATGAGATTAAATCGGAGCTAATAATAAATGAATGTCTAATAATTCTAATATTCGTAAGAAGGTAGAAATCTTAAACTACCATATCTAATTCATATCTATGGTACATTTATAGGTACTACTCTAGTTTCAATCCAAAATCCTAAACTATCTTTGCAAAAAAAATTTTCAAAGTACTTACTTGTATTGTAGTAGATACTTTAAGCTTTTAGATATAAATATTTTAAATTTTTAAAATAAATTTATACACTACTTATAATGCTATTTAGGTATGTTTTTTTTGGATGATTTTGTGATTTGAGTAAAAGTCCATGGATATTTGCGCCTTGTGTAAGTGGTCTATGGAGTGGAAGAAATTCCGAATTACTCGAATAGAGCGGAAAGGGTGAGATTACACCATTGGAAAAGACTTTATTATGAACATTTCTCAGCTTTAAATAATGCCTCTAAGACCACAGTCAGACTTCTCTATAAAGTATATTAATAAATAAAGCCTACTACAAATGTACATGTAATTAAACTACCAATTATATTTGAAAATTTCAGTTTCAAATGATGACCTCAAAAGATCAGTCATAATATAGTATAATCTTCTAGAAACTGGGATAAACATCAATTTTAAATTTGATTCAGTATCCCATTTTTTAGTTAGAATATGTTTTATTATTGATTAGACAATTTTTTGGTCTGATTAGGTTAGGTCAGGTCATATTAGGTCATTAAAGCTCATACGATAACCATTTTGGCTGTAATAGACGTCAAATTCTTGAAAATATAATTTTTCCAAATTTCGAGAAAATCACACTATACCTATCTGTAAGCTAGTAGCTCAAGCACTAGCTCTATAGCTTTATTTGAAATTGATTTTTGTCTAAAATAACTTGATAAAAATGTACTTTATAGAGAAGGGAGACTGTAAGGCTTGGTTAGTTTTTAAGAGAAAGAGAGCTTTTGATTCACAATTCAGATAAGAATGAGAAAAGTAGAACAAAAAGAAATGAAAGTCTTTCTTTCTTTCTTTCGCAAAAACTTTTTTTTTTGCAAAAAAGAGAAGAAAAAAAAGTTAAAGTGTTTTGGGATACTTAAATATATTTTGGTCCAAGAAATAGCCGGATAAAAAAATTGAGAAAAAAAAGCTAAGGACAAGAAACAGGGATTTTTGCAAAGTTTGTACATGATTAGTACATACAAAAGGGCACTCTTATACCTAACAAGTACTTTGCAATGCTTATTAGCTTTTCAGCTTAAATAGTAAGACTCAAGTGCCCGAAAGAATTGGATGTTTCTTTGAAAAATTGACCATTTTTCAAGCAAAAATTAGAAAAAAATTAGAGAAATTTCGATTATTTCAAGAGATTTTTGATATCTTTGGGATTATAATGAGCTTTCTGGTCTTTTTATGGGTCTTTGTATGCAAAGGCCTGAAATCCGAATAGATCCTTTCGAGATTTATTTAAAATTCTATATCTACTAGGTATACTAATCGTAAATACTTAAGTATCTAGAGCCTTATAGAGTGTAAATGATAAGACTCGTAAAAATATTTAGAATACACGAGTCCTATAAAAGCATATATAGTGATATTCTTATTTCTTTCAAATTTGAAATCCTATATCTCATAAAATACTCAAATGAGAAAAACTGGAATTTCATTTTGAAAATTAAGATAAGAATACCACTATATCTTGACTGTTTTGCCCCATTTAACAAGGCTATTTGATTTTTATAAAATTTTCGTAAGCAGCTTTTGTGCAAAACTTTGAAATTTCCATACTAAATTTATAGGAATTTTAGGCAAAATCGAGCCTATCTATATTACAGATATTATTGACTAATTACGGTACTAGTGAAATCAAATAAAAATTATAAAAATATGCAAATTTTTTGGTTTTTTATCATCGTTTTTGGTCACTTTTGGGTCTTTTTTCGGTCCCTTTTTTGTCTTTTTTTGTTATTTTTAGTTTTTTATGATCATTTATGATCTCTTTTGTCCCTTTTTTGTCATTTTTAGTTTTTTAAGCCTTTTTTATGCGAGCTTCTTGATGTTTCAAGTGTTTTTTAGGTCATCAAGGGCTATTTTGGTCTTGGTATGTGTTTTAGGCCCTACACGATTTCCCCGCTGGTCTGGCAAAGTTTACTAAAAAAAAAGTAAAAAAAAAAAAACTCTTTCAATCTTTAACTTGGTCCTTAATAGACTTTTGCAAAGACACAACTTCCTACTCAAATTATATAAGAGACAAGTAAAGTACCCTTAAACTACTAGAAATATAAATTTTTTAATTGAAATCATAATAATATAAGCATTTCTTAATGTAGGGTACTAAATTGCTATTAAATTTCAAAAGTTTGCAAAATATGTAAGCCGAAAATTATAAATAAAAATAAAAAGATGTATTTTTTCAGAATTAGATTAATATAAGAGATGCCTAATTTTTAATATTCGAGTTTAAAATAGATGTAAAACCCATTTAAATTGTTAAAGCCTTTAAATCTTTTAAAAGAGCAGTTTGTAATAAAGAGACATTCGTTAAATAGAGATTCGTTATAGACAGTTGACTTTAGTTAGATATTTGATTAAAAATTTTATCAAAAAATAAAAAAGGCAGAAAAAGGCAAAAAATACCATAAAAAGCTAAATATTTTATCAAAAAATAATAAAAATGACCATAATTAATCAAAAAATGGCCAAAAAACCTCCTAAAAGAGACCAAAAAAGTCCATAAAAACCTAAAAATATTAGCAAAAAATACCAAAAAATACAAAAAAAGACCAAAAATGAGTTGACTCTATAATCTATTCGTATATAAAGTCCTTGTAAAAATAATTTCCTGACATGTACACGCTCCAAGATGCCTATTTAAATTGAATATTTTAAAAGAGCTTGCAAAAAAGTGTAAAGATACTTGTAAGAAGCTCGTTATACACAAATTCCACTGAAGTTTAAGCTTAATGCATAATACAATTGTTAAAAATAAATTCTGAATTTCTATTTCTTGAGATTTTTTTTCAAAGTATCTTTGCTTGTGACTTTGGGTCTGTGACTTGCGAGATGAGCCCTTGTAGTACTTTTGGATCATTTCCAAAACTTTGTCTTTTTCTCAAAAAATTATATACTTATATAGGTATTATAGATCCTTGTAGGGTACTAATCTTAAGTATATAGAGTGAACCTTAGATATAATGTGTCATGTGTAAGTGGATATATCATCTAGCTTAACCCGCTAGAGATAGGCACACCAATAGACTAACGAATAATCCGAAAAAAAATTCTTGAACATTTCACAAAAGCTCGATTCATTTTTTGAGAAAAAATTTACAAATTTGTATTTCTTATATCTTTATCTATTATTACATTGCAATACAAAAAGTGTAGTTTTTATACTTTAAAGATAGATTTCACTGTATTTACATCATGTGATGATGATTATTGATATAAATTACAAAAAACCATTTGATTTTATGACCCATAACTTTCTTCATAAAGTTCACAAAGTTGGTTTTGAACTTTCAACTTGCCCTATTTGAATAAAAAATCCATTTTCAAACTCATGATCGAGAAATTTTTTTATCAAATATTATCTACTATACTGGTAGAGTAGAGGTAGATTTGGGATAGTTTGGAAACCCCAAAAATATAAGGGTAAATTCAACTAAAATAGGGATGAATTTAAACTAAATTCCCTTAAATAGAACGCAATATTGTATATTGATTCTTTTAAAAATAGTAATTAGCTTAAAAATAAGCTTAAACATTGACAGAAATCTATAAAAAATTTACCAAGGGCTCTTAGGAAACCTTAAGTGTCCTTGAAATCAAATAATAACTAGTAAAAAATTAAAACTTTTCAGGAATTTCAATTTTCCGCCAAAGCATCTATACAGTATTAAGTACCAGATAAATTTTGGTAAAAATATTGCTCCTATTGGAAATAAGCTAAATTGATAAAATAGATAATTAGCAATTAGTTAAATGTCGAAATGCAAAATTGTCAAAATATCAATCTAAAAAAATGACATTTTTGGTCAAAATTCTTAATTTTTGGTCTTTTTTGATCGTATTTTAAGTTTTTTATAGTCATTTTTGGTCATTTTTGGTCATTTTTGGGTCTTTTTGATCATATTTTTAGTTTTTTATGGACATTTTTGGGTGTTTTTTATCATATTTTTAGTTTTATGGTAATTTTTGGGTCTTTTTTCATAATATATTTAGTGTTTATGTGGTCATTTTTGTAAAATTTTTGTAAAAATGAAATTCGACTCGTAAAAGCGAGCTAGTGTCAGGTCTATAACTCTCCTAGGTACTTGTACACATTCTGTAGAAAGCTGAAAAAAAAATTGGGATTTACTGTTAGTAGGACTTTCACACAGTAATTCTTAAATATTTTATGAAATATGCTATTTTAATAGGGAAAAAGATAAGAAATACTTAAAACTACCAGCCTACCCTTGATATCTTTTGCATTTTTTTTTTCTCTTATAGGTACATTTGTATTTGTAGGTACCTACCTTCTATAATACTTCTTTTTGATCTTTAAAAGTTGATAACCACGAACGAAAAACCATACAATACTATGGGGAAAAGTAAAATATAAGAAAATATAACTTTTATACAACAAAAAAAAAGTGAAATAAGTTGATAAAAAAGCATAAATTGTATTATTCTCACACTTTCATCAATCTATTGATAACATTTTTTAGTTTAAACTATCTTTAAAGCTCGTAATATTAATTTAAATACTTAAATTGCATTTGAATTTGAAATTTTTAAACAGAACTTTGGTGTCTTTAGCTTCGAAAAATTAACCATCTAATTTAAAGTATTTCAGACCTCCTAATTAGAAAAAATTACCCAATTATTACTAATATAACTGCTTAAAAATCTTACTTATTTAGCTTAAAATATTTAAAATATGAATATACTAATATCAATAAGTCTCAAGGTATTTTTAAAAAATTTCAAAAGTCCTTATTCTCACCAGGTAAATTGACCAAAACGGACCAAAACTACCCGATCCCATTATATTAAATGTAAAGTTGCAATCAAAATCAACTTATTTCCGCAAAAATTTGAACAATGCTGACTTGTAAAAAATAACATTTTTTTCAAAAAAAATGATATTTAAGACCTGTAATATCATTTTAATAGTGTTTATTATTTAAAATATTTAAATTTATGTCAATAAAAGTAAGGATACATGTAAATCTAATCCATATTTTTATCGATTTTCGAAAGCGAGCTAGTACTAGTACCCTATATATACTGCTATAAGTATGGTGATCCAGAAAGTTGTATGTAGGTACATGAAGGAAATACTATATTACAAAATAAATATAATAAATTTTTTTCCTTTTTTTTATAAAAAAATCATAAAAAATGAGGTTCAGTTTATTTGCAAGCCTTAAGCTCTTTTCCTATAGACAGACAGAAACCAGGCAAGTATCTAAATCTACTTACCTTACCATATATAATATAGGTATATAAGTACCTTACAATATGTAGGTATTAAAAATGTAAAGCCAAAAAAATGTAAAAAAAAAGTTAAAAAATGCTCAAATTTCCAGTTTTAGCAGGTGAGTTATGAAGGATATAATTATTGATTAGGATTGAATTACCCTCAAGTACTTACCTAACCTACTGTGTATTTATATATCTGTAAGTATATAAGGTTTGAGAATGTGGTTGAAATTTTTTTAGAATTTTTTGGAACAATTCCATATTTTGGCTGGAAAAATCCGCTTTTTTTTTGTGTAACTTCCATGTACTGGTGTAGTATACTTACTAGTATAATAGTAAGAAGAAAAAAAAAAAGTAAATTACTTATTTGGGTAATAAAGTTGTGTTGGAGAAAGAGATAATTCAGCCGGAGATGGTGGGAACCCAACTTTTAGTTTCATTTATTTCAAGTTGAAAATGTATTCTTTTAAAAGTATAAATTACTTGTAGGCTTCTTATACTATTTTATGAATTCGAAATTTCAAATAAAAAATGTCAAAAGATTGAAAATTTGATAATATTTTACTTGAAAATCTGATCAAAAATTTCGTACTTTTCAGCTAAAAAGGGATATTGAATGTCAAAATAGAATATCTGGACTATAGGATAGTTTTAAAAGATCTAAATTTTTCCAGATCTGTGATTCAGTGCAATATATTGTTAGAATTCGTAAATATTTGGGAAAAAATTAATTAGGTAGGTATATGTACAAATTTTGTAAGTATGAACAATAATACACATTTTTTCGTATATTAGCATTGCATTGTCAAAAATATCTTGAGTGAAATTTAAATCAATCTATTATTAAGGTCAAATTAAGATGCTTTTACCTAAAAAAGGTAAAAAAAATGACAAAAAATAACTAAAAAAAGACCAAATATGACAAAATATAACAAAAAAAGACCAAAAATGACCAAAATTGACAAAAATAAATACCTAAAAAGACCAATAAATAACTCAAATAAAACCAAATATGACAAAACATGACAAAAAAGACCCACAAAAGACTAAAAATTATCATAAAAAACTAAAAATTTGATCTAAAAAGACCAAAAATAAAGAATTTTGATCAAAAATACAATATTTTTAGATTGATATTTTGACAATCTTGCATTTTGACATTTAATTAATTTCTATTTTATCAATTTAGCTTATTTCCAATAGGATCGATTTTTTTTGCAAAATTTTATAGGTACTTGGTAAGTACTTAATACAGAATAGGTAAAGGTACTTTGGTGGAAAATTGAAATGGATCATAAAAATGTCTGATGTAATCGAAATATTCTGTAATTTTTTTATATTATTTAACTTGATACTAGTGTAATGTAGTACCTTACAGTTATATACCTACTGCCTACTACATATATGTAGTAGTAGGTAAAATAAATTACATTTGGCAAAAGAAAAAAAATTCAGACTAGAATTTGGAATTTCTCCATATTTCTCGAAAATTTTGCGAAATCCCTCGATATTTGGTGAGAAAATTTGAGCAGAATATTTATTTTGGCAATCATACCCATCATATCATAACTAGTAGGTATGAAGTATAACTATACTATACAGGTTAATTCAAAGGTAAGGTCACTTTGTTGTAAATTATAACAATTTTACTATATTGTAAATCATTATTATAAATTATAGGTGGGAACCTATCACAAAACTTTGTAAGAATTTTCAATAAATTTTGATAAGAATATTGACAAATTATGGTCAAAATTTTTGATATTTTGATTCTATAATTATACCTATATTTCTGAGTTTTATTAAAAATTACATTTTTTGCGAAATTTTTGTTTAAATGTCAATTTAAATGCATGGAAAAGTCAAAATTTTGAGTATCTTTTTTTGATAAATATCGTACAAGTTTTTTGTCATGAAAGAAACCGATTTGAAAGTGTAGTTAGGTATTAGTAATTTTTTTTAATAAAAACCCTGTATATAATGAGGATAAGTAAATAGGACTGTCTCCCACTTGTCTTGAGGAATTTATACAAGTTTTTGAGGTTTGAGGATCCGAAATTTCAAAATTTTGCCATCCAATTTATATGCCCAAAAAGTTAGAAATTGTGAAAAATTGGATGAAAGCCACCCAAAATAAATAGTCTAATAACTAAAGTCTAAAATCTAAAAGGATAAGTAGTATAGTTAAGAACCCTCTGTATAAGGTATATACTTTGCATTTAGAATTTCAAAACTAAATGTTGAAAATGCAATCAAGAATGAAGACTCCACTTAAATCGAGTTTATACTAATAGTAATAGTAGAAGTAGTAGTATAAAGTGCCTATAAATTCTGCAAGCATATACAGGGTCTATTTTATTTTTAAGTATCGATTTGACCCCTTTTATATCTTGGAATAAACCGGATATAAAAACACAAGGCACTTATGGCAAGTACTACATACTGATATAAGTAATAGTAAACTTTTGTTTTATTATAGAATTTATTGATTATTGATCTATTATTCCTCTATACTATTTATATATCGTAAAATCAATTGCATCTAAACTCTAATCCTTTTAAGGTAATATCAGTAGGTAAAGTATCCTTTCAAGAACTAATTTTGAGATTCTTATAAGTAACTTTTATCACTGATTGACTAGATATTTTAATTTTTTTAATGAGATACTCGTATTTTGAGAAAAAATACAAAATTTGATTCATAAAATAAAAATAAAAATTTGCAATAATTTGAAATTAATTCTTTTTGATGAATGACATGTAAGACACTTTTTTAGGTCTTAATAAAGTCCTTAAAAGATACTCATTTAAGCCTTATTATTAAGTTTTAATGCCCGATACTTTTTTTTTTGGTTCTTATAAGGTCTTTAAAGGTCCTTATCAAATACTTTTAAGGTCCTTATGGTCCTTAATAGATACCTTTTAGGTACTTATGACCTAAAATTGGCCAAAAAATACCAAAAAATGATCAAATAAGACCCAAAAAAGATTAATAACTACTATAAAAATCTAAAAATATGATCAAAATAAACCAAAAATGTCATTTTTTAGATTGATATTTTGACAATTTTGCATTTCAACACTTAAATACTTATAATTACTAATTACTAATTATCTATTTTATCAAATAAACTTATTTCCAATAGGATTTTTTGTAGAAAATTTGTAGAAACCTGGTACTTAATACAAAATAGGTAGGTAGGGTATTTTTATGGAAAACTGAAATTGATCATAAAAATGTCTAATGTAATCGAAATATTCTGTAATTTTAAAAAATGCTCTATTAGGTTCTTATAAAGAAGATTAGGAGCTAGTCTAGAAATTCTAGAATGATTGAATTCCCTTGCAAAAAAAATAAAAGTTTTAAAGTGAAAGTTGATTAATAATTCGACATTTTTTTTTCACTTTCCTCAAATTTCGATTTCAATTTAATCGAGCCGAAAATAGGACTAAACCTTTACCTTTAAACTATCATTTTATTTTATTTCTTTATTTGTGATTGATCTGAAGAAAAGGGAACAAATTTTGTTCTTTTATCATTCTTCAAGATCTCAAACCTCTAAATTGACTTGTATTGGCTTGTATTGGAGCTCTAAAATTATGTAATTTTTTTGGAAAAAAAAATCAATATTTTGAGATACAAATGACTATAAAAGTGTACTAATGAGTATTTTGATACTAAATAAGACCCTTTCTATGAAAATGGGTGACATTTTATTCATTTTATTTTGAAAATGTACTTTTCGGGGTTTTTTTTCGAGGGGCCTTTTGAGAGTTTCGGTTCGATCTTATGGGAAATGTTAAATTTGTTTTCCGCTCGTGATTAACAACTTGATCCCATCTACTACTGCCACTACACTACTACTACTTGTACTTATATATCTAGTTAGCAAGAAAACGAACCCAATGGTCAGAAATTTCAGTTGTTAAAGGTACACATTGGCTAGTACATAATTATCTTTTACACTTTTTTTTAGGCCCTTAGAAGATCTTTAAAGTCTTTATAAGGTCTTTAAAATCCTTATCATATACTTTTTTTTAGGTTTTTAAAAGATAATTTTTTAAGGTCATATATTATTATTTACTATATAGTAGAGGTACTCAACTGACATCCGCCAGTCAGCCAGTTGGCCAGTTTTTTTCAAAACCGGCTGGCCGGTTTTGAGTGCATTGAGTTGAATTTTAAATAAAATAGCCAGTTTTATAGCCACTTTTGCACTGCATCAAAAAATTTTCTTTATCTAATTATTTTACTTTAAAAATGCAAAAAACAAATGCTAATACACTTCTAATAATCTAATACACTAATACCTCTGTATAAAGTAGCTGTATATAATATATAGTTATAGAACTTCTGTATACAGTTGCTTTTTATAAATAGAACTTCTGTATACAGTAGCTTTTTATAAATAGAACTTTTGTATACAGTAGCTTTTTATAAATAGAACTTCTGTATACAGTAGCTTTTTATAAATAGAACTTCTGTATACAGTAGCTTTTTATAAATAGAACTTCTGTATACAGTAGC
>JAQIXA010000955.1:0-31135 GCA_034699045.1 Nanhermannia cf. coronata Gr-Ori-00579
ACTAAACTATATTTATATAAATTATCTTGTATTCTGAGGGTGCGGGCTTCCGTGAGGGTAAAACCGATTTATTTTATTTAAGTACCATTTACCATAGGTATTGTATGTGTGCCTTCTTATCATTATGTATCACTATTTCAGTATGTAGGCTGAGGTATTCTTATCCAATTTTTAAGAATAGTATTAAGTATACACTATTCATAGATAATTTTACTTTACAAATTCAAATTACAAATTTTAATCAAATCTTCTGTTTTATATTTCAGTTTCAACATTTCGATACATCAAAGTTGGGTTACTTAAAAAATTCTAATTGAGGGATTTCAAAAGCTTTTTTTGCAATTAAGTAAATCCGAAATAGAATTTATTTTCAAGAGGAAATATCGGATTTTTTTTACAAAATTGATTTTATTCTATTATTTATATGATTCTTGGTTTTGTGACTGAAAAATGTGATTTCTATACAATGTAGTAGAAAAAATACTTTAGATAGAAGTTTGACTGTACTTTGTTCAAATACGAGTATAGGCATTGTATGTAGGTACAGATTACAGATATCAGATACTGATACATATTTAGTTTTGAATTTATTATAATTTTATGAATTATAATATAATTTATGATCAACTATTACATAATACATATGATGTAGCATAATACTTATGTATTTGTGTAGGTAAGTAGGGTGTATATTATTAATATAATATTGAGTATCTAGATTCTAGACAGAGAAGTGTATTTTTGAGAAAAATATATCCATTCGTATATAGGTAACTCGCGGTGTCATGTTAAATGTTTAGATTAAAATTTAACTATAATTCTATACTGTGTATTGCATTGTAAATTACAATTATAGGTACAAAATTGTAATATAAGTAGTTATGTAATAAGAGCATACACCTTTTTTATGTACCTTACATACATATAAATAAGTAAGTACTTGCATGAACTCGTAATATTATTTACAAGAAATATGAACTTTGAAAACTTATGAATGAATGAATGAGTTGATTACTATATTATGATATACTTATGATACCTACTTAACTTTCAATGACAATAAAAAATAAAATTGAAAACTAAACTACTACATACATATTACATTACACATAATAAACAGAAGTAATGTCATTATTATACTCAATTATTTATTACCTATACTTTACTAACATTACTCCTATTACTATTACGAGTATACATTATTATTACTGAGAACTGAACATAAATATTTACATTTTTATACACTCACTCAATACTCAATTTCAATACTCTACAGATACTACTGACTTATTATATTACTGTATAGGTTAATAAGTAAGATAAGTGCATTTTATGTTTTGTTATGGTTAGTTCTTAACCTAGGATAATAATGTCTATCACAAACTTAACATTAAATAAAATACTACTGCCTATTATTAACCTCATTAATTGTAATGTAATAAGTGTCATTAACTTTTTATGTCATTTATATCGTATATCGAATGCTTAATTTAATCCATGTTTATCTGAACTTGATCTTGATTTTTTAACCTTATCGATTTTTAATTCTTTCTAAGTAAGTATAGTATGAGTATGTAATATGTATATTCTTTTAAGTTTTTAAATGTATTAAGATGCAATAAGATCAGCTCCAAATACCTCAGCTAAATCTCAGTTAAACAAGCTAAACTAAGAACATAATCTCGTTTTTCAGAGCTAAATAATACAGAGAATCAAGACCCATACTACTAACTACTATAAACCCAATGCCCTGTAAATAAGTAATTAGAATTAGAATTAGTAAGTAATTATAGTTTAGAGTTTAGGCCTGTAGATACACCAAAATTTGTAGATTTTCCGCTATATTCAGCTCTGAAAAACTTCAAATAAGTCCTCAAATTGACTTGTAGAAAGGTAAAATATACATACTGTACAAATTTGGCTCTTCCGAGCTGAATTATCAGAATCGAATGCATGTAGGCTGTAGGAAGATTAAAGAAAAGATCTCAAAAAATCCCCAAAAAATGTGTAAAATTTGTCGCAATTCACCCCCAAAATTGCATTTTTGGCCAGCATCAAAATAGGATCTGTAAATGCCTAAAATATCATATTTTTTTGCATTTTGTATCATTTATTCCACATTATAACGTACTTTCGTTGTAAAGGATGTTAATTAGGTCAAATTAAGGTCAAAATTCGATATATTTTATGTGATTTATAGGATTTTTACATGTTTAAGAGGGGGATATGATATATTATATAGCCGTTGCTATTGTTTTATTGTGCCGCCTATAATATAGGTTATGAGCGCAGGTTATAAGCCATAAGCCTACAGAAACTGAAACACAAATCACAAATTGAAATGGAGATATATAGGCCTAAGAAAATATACTATACTATACTTTTTAAATACAGTAAATAAATTTATTTAAATCGTGGTTAACTAATCGAAATAATTAATTGCTATTTGACCGGAAGTGTCCACCCGACCTGGCCGGATGAGCTCCGACGCCGAGACACTACACACTATGGGGTAAGTGTCCAACTTGGGACAAAAATTTGGTCCAAAAATTTTGACAAATTTTGGGGAAGCGTAAATCGAATTTCCCACCTAGCGGAATAGGGCTTCTTGCCTATGTATTTTGGCCCCTCTAAATTTTTACAGACCTTTGAGGAAATCCGGTCTTTAGACCATGACCTCTGACCTATGTAAAACCCATACATGTCCATTTATGTTAATTGGGATCTTGTCGTCATTTTGAGCTACTTTTTGATGGTCTGGTTGTATTGACAAGGTGGAGAATTTTTAGTTATTTTGTAGGTGTTTTGTTGTTGTTTTTTTTCTTTTAAAATTTGATCATTTTATACAATTCAGCTTTGTGAAACCAGATTTTGCTCTCTCTTTTTTACATACATTTGTGTACAAGGTTAATAAGGACAAAGTTTGGGTTTTCAAGGCTGAATACAGATTAAATAAATAGGAATTTAAGGATATGGATGGATTTGATGATAGAAATTGACAATTTGTATTTTGTACTTTTTATTTAATTTTAATTTAATTTTTTTGTTTTTTAGAGAGAATTATGACGATGTTCCCTTAAATCTGGACACCCATCATTCACAAAGTGTTGAAGATATTGTTGGGAATATTGATCATGGGAGCGTTGTTGGAAATGGTGGTAATAATATAAACAATAATAACAATAATGGTAATGGTGGTGGTAGTGGTGGAGAAATAATACAACATCATCATCAAGATCAAGATCAGAATAATCAACAGAATCAACAAAATCAAAACCACCCAGAACAAGGTGGTGGTGGTCAAGATCAACAACAACATTTACAAGACGAGCAGGATCAGAATATGCAGCACCAACATCAACCATCAGATGGACAGCAGCAGGCAGATCTCCACCAAGATCACGACCACGATAGTAATAGTATGAGTAATAATCAGTTTATGATGCCTTCCTCGAATAATGATGTGAATAGTAGTGGTGGTGTTGATCATCATTCTTCAATGTCAGCAACTCCTGAACTAACACTTGGTGATGATCTTGCTGGGGTTGGTGTAATTGGAGGAGATAATAGTGGTGGTGTTAATTTAATTGGTAGTTCTACTGGTGTTAATGTTGGTGGTAGTAATGATGGTACAAATGTTATGTCGTCGAATGTTCTTCCAACTACTCAACATCAGCTACAGCAGCACTTACAACAACACTCACAACATATTCCGCATCAAGGTGAACTGCCTGGTGGTGGAATTGGTGGTCAAGTTGACGATTCAGTTGATGGAAAAACTTGTCCTGTGTGTCAAGAAGTTTTCGAAGATCGAGATGATCTCGCCATTCATAGGTAAACAAATCTACAAAAATTAAAATCAAATTGTTTATTATAATTCATAGCAAAATTTTTATTTACTTATTTACTAATTTTGAGTACCCAATGCCAATGATTTATTCGATAACTAGAATTTGTTTAAAACTGTTCAGCACAGCCTATGAAATTTAAAATATTTCATACAATATAAACAATATAAAACTTTTGTAATGTGATTTTTTTTGGCATTGGAAATTAATTGATTTGAATGCTTTGATTTTTTAGGAGGTCACATAGATTCAGTTATATTTGTTCGGTATGTAAGAAGGGAATGGATACCAAAGGAGGGTTAAATGCCCATATGAATACTGGTATGAATTTTAATTTTTGTATTTCTCATAATTAACTTTTTCAATTTTTTTTGCAAATTATTTTTATTTCTATTTACAGCACACGTTAAAAGACCCCCATATGTAAGAAAGAAGAAGAAAATAAAGCCACCAAGACCTCACCCTCCACCTGAGCCACCAATACCAATTAGAGCTCCACCACCTATGATAAATAAAAATATCAACAAGTCTAACCACCGCTCACCAAAACCCCCCAAGCCCAAACCATCACACCACCCACCTAATCATCACCAACAACAAATCCAACAACAACACGGCGGCCAACAACATCATCACAATCGGCAGCAGCAACAACATCACCAACAGATTCTTGAATCGCCGAATGTCCTGGCTGCTTACATGTCACGACCATCAGCTGGTGGAAGCTCCTCGTTCCAGTCGATGATTGGTGGTGCTTCAGCAGGCCTTGGTGGTCAACAAACTTACTCTCCACCAATTTCCCTTACTACACACGGTAGTGGACATGGTCATAGTCAATATGGTCATTCTACTCAAAATCAACACTTTCAAGCCTCTTCGGTCTCACAACAACAGAATCAATTTCATGTTGGAACCAATCTCTCCAATCCCCAGACTCATCAATTTCAACAATACCTTTCTCAACAGCATTTAGGAAGTCACACAAACACCAATTTAAATTTACTAGGTTTACCACCACAAACTGCAGGTTTACCACAGGTAAGAAAAGTAAAATATTTTTAAACATAATATTCTAAAAAGCATTTCTAATAATTGTTTTTTATGCACTCTATTTTTTAGACCTATGGCCATCCTTCCTTGTAAGATTTAAAAAATAATATTTCAATTACTAAATACAAATACTAATTTTGAATCATTTAATTCTATAAATCTCATAACTATACCAATATTTAATTGCTAATTAATGTTTTCTTGTTTTTATTTAGGACAAAATCAGTAACTGAACATCCTGAACAGTATGGAGGAATGTACCATCATCATTTAGATCCTTCAATGCAAAACTATGGTCTAGGTATGAATTATAAAATGTTTTATTCTTAATTTCCATTCATTTTGCTCAGCACTTGACTCATAGTCAGCTCTTAAAATCCAGTTTTAGACCTCAATAATACAAAAATCTACTTGTAAAATTGAGGTTAAAATATTGTATTTTAGAGTTCATAATAAAATGATTTGGCTCTATACTGTAATTCCAATTCATAATAAGAATGTAAAGTTAATTGTGTTATTTATTTATTTAATTAGGATACCATCACTTGGAGCATGGTCAAGGGGGGCCTTACTCAACGAACAATTAACAAAACATTTTCTCTCTCTACTACTATACATAGATAAGTATAAATATATTATCTCTTACATTACAATTTATATTAATATTATAACAGTTATAATATTAATTAACACCTTACAATTCACGCCCTCACAAACAACACTTCTACAGTACACACATCTAAAATTAAATTACTAAACTGAATATACCTAAATAGGTAGATAAATACTACTACAACAATATAAAAATCTAGGTAGGTATTACATACATTATGGTTAAGAAATAGGTAGAAATAATTATCTCTCTTACTCTTATTACTCATTCCGAGGAAGAAAAAAATGAAATTCTCTACTTACAAATTAATTGATTAAGTGTAATTAGTAATAAGGATATTAAGAGTAAGGACAAGTTGTTTTTGTTGTTTTTATGACCGATCGTAAAAAAAGATATTGTAAATAATATTTAGTTGTAGACTATTTAGTAGGTAATTAAGCTAAAATGGATAGGATTTTATGAATTAAGAAATGGGAAATGAAAGCTAGAATAGATAGAAAATGTTTTAGAAAAGTTATTAAGATTCAACAGATTTTCAGATAATAAAAGGTTGGAAATGAGTAGAGACTTTTTACTACTACTTTAATAGATATATACCTAGGTCTAGGTCCTAGGTAGATAGATTTATTTTTTATTTTGATTATGTAATTCAGAGAAATGAACTAATAATCTAATTTTTTAGGTATTTGATCAACATATTTTTATTTTAGGTAGATAGTTTAGAAAAGATGTGTTTAACAATTGTTTAAATCTCTAAAAAAAATATTTACCTTTTCATGATCATGAAATATGAATGATACATAAGTTCTGCTCTTACAAGATTAATTAATTCCTTTGTATAAATATTTGTATAAAAAATGTTAAAAATTATAAATAGGTTAGGTATATTTAAACTACTACTACAAGATTAATCTAAGCAAAGGTGAAGCTTTTTTTTGATGATTGAAGTTTTTAATAAGAGATTGAGATTGTAAGAAAGAGATAGCAAATAAATCTTAATGTGCTTTAGCTACTATTCGATTCGATTATAAAAGAACTTTTTAAAAAATGTTAACTCCCTAGTAGGATTTATTTACATACATATAGTAGGTAGTATTTAGAGTATAATTTAATATCAAATGAAGTCTTCTATATTTAAGCAGATT
The DNA here is from genome assembly GCA_034699045.1 of Nanhermannia cf. coronata Gr-Ori-00579. Classification (NCBI taxonomy): domain Eukaryota; kingdom Metazoa; phylum Arthropoda; class Arachnida; order Sarcoptiformes; family Nanhermanniidae; genus Nanhermannia; species Nanhermannia cf. coronata Gr-Ori-00579. Next base: position 6,657 of record JAQIXA010000955.1, read on the forward strand.
ATTAATTAGGTATCCTTTATATTTCATTATATAATTAGAATCGAGAGAATTTTTAATGGTTGACGGTTTATTTGTATAAAAAAGCAATTTATTATTAATTAGGTACTGATACATATTATTATGCTATTTTTTGTTCTTTTTTTGTTAATATTATTTTTAGTCTTGATTTTGATAGCTACAACTTGAAAGGTCAATTTTTGTATAAATAACAAAAAGTTGATGTCTATATTATTATGTTAGAGCACACTATATTATTAAAAAAATGTATTTATTAGTTTGTAGTTCTTTAGATCTATTATATTATACATATTATATTATTTATTATTTTTTAAAATCTTATCTCTATTAAAGAAATTGTTTTTATATATTATGTACTACTACATACTACTTTACTACTATATTATATTTGTTAAATAGTTTCAGAGCTATATTATTAAATTTAATTTTTAATTATACATATTGACACCTGTCACCTGGTTCAAATCAAAAAGAAAAGTTATACATTTTTTAAGTTTAAAAAAAGGGAAGCTTCTGATCAACAACAATTTATAATAATGAATAATAATACTTGTAATCTAAATCATCAATTTTTTTATATAAAAAATCATCTATATTATGTAATTAGACTAAATGTTTTACAGTCAAATCAAGAATAATGTGAAATTATATAGGTAATTATTATTATTATGATAAGATCTTAAAAACTTTAAAAAATAAAAATGTATTGGTTTTTTTCTAAAAAAAATTTTGAAAAGTTAATTTGACGAGAATTTGATGTTTTAAAAATAATAATAATAATGATTAATAAGAGCCTTTTTAATAATCTAATCTACTTATATACACCTAGAATTATGTAATGAATATAACAATAACCTAATTAAAATTTACTTACTAAATTATAACTTAAAATTTAATTGATATTGATGATAATTATATTATACGTACTTTGAGCATTATTATTATTATTATGAAAATGGACACTTGAGTAAATTATAAAAAAAATATGTATTGGGGAAATAAAAAAAAAGTTTAAAAGAACTCCGAAATGGCTAATTAGTAATAGTAATTACCTATTATTTGCCAATTTAGAACTTATTTATGCTTAGAAAGCAGGTACCTAATGTAAAATGTAAAATTAATCCATGTTTATAGCGGCAGCCAGCGACAGCGACGTTATAGTTATATGGAGCCTTTATAAACTTTTTTAAAGAATTTAAAGGAAATTTTTTTAAAGAATTCCATTCCAATTCCAATGCAATGATTATAATAATCCATGAGTATAATCTAACTCATTACTATTACTTTACCAAGTTAATTTTTGCAAATTTTTAGAACTTAAAATTGATATTTATAGCGGCAGGGACGTTATAAAAATATAAAAAGATCCTTTATAAACGTTTAAAAAAAGTTTAAAGAATTCCAATTTAACTAACCTACTGCCTACTTAACTATACATAATATTTAGGCACTATCAATATGTACTTCATTATAATCGTGAAAATAATCTACCATGTTTAAAGCGGCAGTGGCGTTATAAAGGGAACTTCTTAAATATAACGTCGTCGTCAGCGTCTTGTCTTGGTTTTATTTTCGGGGCTTTTTTTAGTTGAGACGAAAATCAAAAATACGAATTCGATTAGGTACAAAATTTTATTTCTCTTTTTTTTCTTGAGTTCTTGTTGCTAATTTTCTAATAATTACTTTGCATAATTAAGATAATAAATTGGACCATACCATACTTGACATGTGATGACCTGGCTACACATGGACAGTTTTGAACATTATTGACATCCTGACTTTTGACAAGAAATAAGGAATCTTTTCTGCTCTTGCTTTTGCTGTAGGCTTTAATTTGTGATGTAATTTGGTAAGTATATTTTTAACCTAATTTATTGATTGATTATAATTATAATTATAATTTTAATTACACAAGCTATTCAAGCTACCTATTTAATTTAACTTACTAAATGGGCTGTTTAATGATATTTAGGTTTTATTTGGCTATGATCTATCTTTTTATGGATTGACTTTGAACCTTGAATTTCGATTTGGATTAGGGCAAGGTAACGTACGGTAAATTTTGCTTTAGGTAAGTATATAAAAAATAAGAAAAGCGAGTTATAATTATTTATAAATTGCTGTTATTAAATGATTTTTTACTTATAATTTTAGGTATTAAATATGGCTGAAGCTGGAGAATTTAACTTACTGGAAGGTGGTGGTGGTGGTGGTGGTGGAGAATCGAGCCAGATGAATTCAATTGAGCATGTACGAGTAGAAGTGTAAGTTTTTTTAATTTTTAATCTATAGACATTAGAATCTAATCGTAAGATTAAGCGTACTAATAATTTCTGTTTTTTTTACAGTGGCATTAACCCAAGCTTTGTATATCAATCTGAAGATGTAATTAAGCCCGAAGTAAAGTATGAAATTACCAATATGGAAGAAGTCTCATTGCCCGATCAATTTGTATGTGATGTGGCCAGTTGTGCTGCTGTATTTTATGATGAGATTAATTATAAAATCCACAAGAGATTACATGAAAAAAATCAATGTCAACTTTGTGAGGAAGAGGTGGTGAAGGCCAAGTTAAATTATCATATGCAAAAAGTTCACCATGTCAAGACTGCATTTACACGAAAAGTTATTCAAGATGATGATGAAAATGATGTCGAGTTTATTGAGGAAATTGATCAAGAATCTGCGAATAAAAATATTCAACTTCACCAAGTGCCTATTACTGATAGTAATATCAATAGTCTATCAAGGTCACCTTCTACTTCGACTTCGACTGATGTTCAAAATTTAAATGAGACTGTTATTCAAGAAGCTCAAAGCCAAACTTACCCGTCGGCTACAGCTACTATTATTGCTCAAACTGCCAGTTTAATTGTTCCTGGAAATGAAAGCATTATACCGATAATACCTAGGAGAAAAACTAAACTAACATTAGTTCCTGAACGAGTCCTCCCATTTCCTAGTACCAATAATATCATTGAGACAAATATGACACTTGAGCTTTTGCCAAAAGAGGCTCAAATACAAAATAATTCTAATTCTAAAGAAGCCTTCCTAGAAGCACTTAATTTACGATCAATATCCAAATCCAATATGAAAGAAAATCAAAATAACTTAAGTCAAGAACTTCAAAATATTACTATGAATCAGAAAAAGATAAGGCCTAATCGACACCTGAGTATTATTGATGAAATGATGCTGCGTAATAATAGAAATTGCAAGAGAAATGATACTGAAGACAATGAACCACCGTAAGAACAATCAAGATGATTATAATATTCATAATAAATATAATACCTAGTTATAATTTTAAATCTTGATTTTTTTACAGATCTACCTTTGAGATTCTTTTTGGTCGTGCTACTATTCCTCGGAATATCCATGTTTCATCTGAATTTGAACATATTCCTCGAAAACGTTTTCCACTACCAGTAGTTGAATTGGAAAAACCAAATTTACCACCTGAGGAGAAGGCAATCGTCAAAGATCAGTTACTAGATGCAATCATCAAAGATGATAGTGTAAAACCTTTGAAGGACTTTTGTTTTAAATTAACTAGAGTTGATCAAGATGATATGACTCCGAAGGAACGTGCTATATTCAATCGAGATGATGGGTAAGAAAAAGAAATTAATAATTTTTATTATGTCTTGTTTTTATATACTAAATAGTTTGCTTTTATTTAGGATTAACATTCCTCAAATACCTGACAATCAGTATTTTATTGAAATCCGAAGTTTATCACCAAAGCCTAAGGATACCACTGTTACTGGTACAACTACGAACATCAATAGCAAAATGGCAACTCAAAACTTATCAAATTCAGCACCAAAGACTTCTACTGCGATTGCTACTAAATTGGAAATTATAAATAAAAAAGTTGCACAAAATCCTAATATTAATCAAAAAAATGAAATGTTAAAGAAATCATTATCAAATTCAAATAAGGATAATACTACTACTGGTACAGCTACGAACACCACAAGCAAAATGGCAACACAAAACAAGATATCAAATTCAGCACCAAAGACTACGACTCAACAAATGGATACTATTGCTTCTACTGCTACTAGATTGGAAATTCTAAACAAGAAAATTCCACAAAATCCTAATATTAAGCAAAAAAATGAAATTTTAAAGAAATCATTGCCAAAAATTCATCAAAAAGATGCTGACACAAATGAAAAAATGGAAACTCCGAAAAAGTGCAAAAGAAGAACACAAACTCCAGTTTATAATAAAAAGAAAATGTCCAAAATTGGTCAAGATACTTTATCAAATATGAGTTCACCGTTATCAGCAGATAAAGATAAGCATTCTACTAAAGTTAACAATGTTGTTAAACAAAAGAGATCCAACGAAACTGAAACAGATAAAGATGGCTCGATTATAATTTCTAGCTCTAGCTCTAGCTCAAGTCCTATATCAATTTCTGTAAAATCGACTCAATCTGCTGCTTCTACTTCTAATAATAATATGAATACTCGAAAAAGTCCAAGAATTAGCTCACCTCCATTGAGACGGAAAAAAGTTCGTAAACCAAAGGAAACTGATAAAGAGGGCTCAATTATAATTTCCTGCTCAAGTGGTTCAAGACCAATATCAATTTCTGTAAAATCGACTCAATCTGCTCCTTCTACTTCTAATAATCGAAAAAGTCCAAGAATTTCACCTCTATTGAGACCGAAAAAAGTTGGTAAACCAAAGGAAATTGAAACTGATGATGAGGACTTAATTATAATTTCTAGCTCCAGCTCCAGCTCAAGGAGTTCAAGCCCAATATCAATTTCTGTAAAATCGACTCGATCTGCTGCTGCTGCTTCGACTTCTAATATCAGTAATAATATGAATATTCGAAAGAGTCCAAGAATTAGCTCACTTCCATTGAGACCGGAAAAAGTTCGTAAACCAAAGAAAATGAGAATGCCATCAACATCGCAAAAAATTGAAAAAGTTTTGGCTGAAGGTGGTGAAATTTTTAAATGTGATGAAAAAAGATGCACTAAAAAGTATGCCACGAAGCAAGAATTAAAAAGTCATTATTTTTCGGTTCATAAACATCACACTTTTGCATACACAAAGAAAAGGAAACGACGAAGAAGTAATAAATCTAAATCTAAATCTCCATCATCTTCTCGAAATCGAAACAAATTGTCACCTGAAGAAATCGAAGAGATTGTTTTATCTAGTGATTAGATCAGGTACAGGGTCAAGGAGGTCAATTACTCATTTATTATTCAGGAATAAGGTACTTGCAGCTTCTATTCATTTTTATACCTTAACAATTACAATAATAATCTACTAGCCTTATTACAAATTATCAATCTAGGTATATCTAATTTTAAGTATATAGGTACTACACAAAAACCATTATAGCATTTGCGAAGGTATTTCTATATTTAATTATTAATTTATAAAGAGTATAATTTTTTGTTATTATTTAATTACAATTACAATTTACATCTTTATACACTCTAGCCTGACCATGAGCATATATTGCTCATGGTCTAATACAGATACGATATCTCATTTTTGTTTCAATAATTTTTAAGTTTGTAGTAGATAAGTTAAATACCTACTCATTATTATAAATATTTTTACCATTCCTCGACTCTCTAAATTACTGATACATTACGAGTATATGGATTTTGTTCTTCTCGTTATTTGTAATGCATTTACTATTTACTAATATTACCTAGAGGTATTTTTACGATTATTTTTTATAGTAGAATTTATATAAATATACCTAGAGTATTTTTTTAAATATTAGTCAGTTAAATTACATTTAACATCTAACTTAAATTATATAAGCATTTATAAGTAAGCAGAAATGTATTCACCAATGATTGTATAAAAGTATATGAAATATGAAAATATGAGCTGCCTACATTTTTTGTAATAAAGATTTTGTACTGAATAATTTCAATTCGATTTATGTATTCAATTTTGTTTTGGTTTTTGTAGTAGTAATAATTAACAGTAAATAATAAGTATTTAGTAATAATAACACAGGGTATTTAACAGTTAAATTTTAACTACACGGTATACATATAATAATATGTAGTTCTAATTTACAGAATCATAATTATTAATAACAGCCTTTTTTTGAAAAAATATTGCTAAAGCTAAAGAAAAGATAGATACGATAGTAGGTAATGTCATGATTTTAATTTATGCAGCCTTTTAACTTAAAATTAGAAATTATAGGTGATAGAATTAAGGAAATTTAAATGAGTATTCTTTTCTTGATAACAATGCTTATTAAAGTAGGTATAATAATAGTCAGTAGATATTAGGCAGTTTATTTTAAAACATTTTGTTATTGAAATAGTAGCACTTTTTAGAGTCATTTTGAAGTAAATAATGGCCAATTTTATCACAAACTGCAATCTGATTTTGCCAGTAATCTCGAATTACATCTGCTGCCTTTTCTCCAATCATTATGCAAGGTGCATTTGTATTTCCATTTACAATCACCTGAAATACAAAAAAGTTAAATTTTTTCTTTTTGGAAATTTTGTGGTAATTTTTGCTAAATTACTGGCATTATAGAGGCATCAGCAACTCGAAGTCCTTTGGTGTTGAGTACCCTTAGTTGAGGATCTACCACTGATCTAGGGTCCTTGACTTGACCCATTCGACCTAAAAAAAATCAGAAAATATCTCTATTCTTGAAAGTTACAAATTCTGCTAGTTTTGATAGAAATCATAATTTGAAAAAATTATAAATCCTAGATTAGATTTAGAATTCTGATTTTGATGCATTTTTTTAGGAAATATTGTATCTTACATGTTCCAACTGGATGATAAAGTGTTGAAGTCAAATGCCTAGAATTTAAAAAGTTAAATTTTACAAAATTTCAAAAAATTTCTAAGAACTTATTATTTGCATACCTGATGTAGCATTCCCAGTACTTATCTGACTTTAATTTATATTTCTCACAACCTGGATAATGTTTGGGCGATAATCTTGCATTTAATGCTTTGAAAGCCTTTGTTTCTTCGACTAATTTGACTGCAAATTTACAACCTAGAAAAATTCAAAAAAATTTAGCAAATCTTATTATATAGAAACAGCAAATTATCGAACCTTCGATAAGGGCTTTGACATCTTGAGGATGTGATAGAAATTTTGGATCGATTATTGGCGGTGTAGCTGCATTCTTGTCTAAAAAATAAATTTTATATTTAAAAAAATTAAAGCTTTAATTAGGGTACCTTTAAGGGTGATTTCTCCAACAGATTTAGGTCTGACTAAAGTAGGTCCAAGGGCAAATGAATCATTTCCTATAAATGGGCCGTAGAAACTTTGCAAATCTTCGTATTTCAAGTTGAATCCACGTGAAAAATCATTTGCAATATCTAAAAAAAACGAGTTTAAACATAATTAGTAATTAGGATTTAGGATTGAAAATTTTTATTAAAATAGTGTCTCGAATCTTGAACAAGGTAACAAACCTTCCTGAACCCAAGGACCTAGATATGTGACATATTCTAAGATTCTTTATATCAATAGAGATAGAGACAATACGAGTATTAACCTAAAAACTTTTTTTAGTTAATTTCTTAGGTATCCGAAATATCATGGTTTTTGTCACTGATCCGTGGTATTTCGAAAAAATTTAGCAAAAAAGGTTGTGGTTTTCTAGATTAGAGTATCTTGGACAAAATTTGTGTATATCTACAGGAAGGTTTGTTACCTCGTAAGTCCTATATAATTATATTTGTACTTTGGTAAACTCCAGGTCCAAAAATGTAAATCTGCATATCAGCCCAATCGACTCCAGTTTTTCGAACTTCTTCAGTTGAGAAAAAACCATGACCATGAACTGCAGTTGGTGAAGTTAGAGGTCCTGGATGGAATTTACATCGATATTAGAATTTTGATTATTTTTAGAAGACTAAAAATTGCGAATTTTTTTATTAACTTACCATAACCTTTGAAGAGGTAATCAGTAAAAAAAGACAAATCGATATCTCGTTCTGGTATGAAAGAGATTGGTTTATCGATCATGAAATTCTGGACTAAAACTGCGACATGATCAACCAAATTTTGACCAACTGGTAAATCAACCCTTGGTTTGATCTAAATTTTCAAAAAATTTCAAAAAAATTCCAAAATATTGAATTTTTGGCATTTCTTACTCCAATGTCTTGCAAGTGTTTTTTAGGTCCAATTCCTGAGAGCATGAGTAATTTAGGCGAGTCGACAGCACCGCCAGACACAATAATTTCTCGTTTAGCTCGTGCAAATTTTTTAACCCCGAATTGCTCGAACCAGACGCCGACAGCTCGGCCATTTTTGTCCAATTTGATCTGAAATTAACACAAATTAATCAGATCTATATAATTTATCTATTTCATTATGTTTTCAAATTCAATACCTTTGTTGCTTGAGAAAATTTGGAAATTTTCAAATTACTTCTATGAAGAATAGGTTTAAGAAAACTGAAATAAGTTCCACCACGTTGGCCATTCTTTTGTGTGACTTCAAGGTGACAGAAACCTGAAGAAATATTTGAAATTAGACAATTTTAAAAAATTCTAAATTTTTGACATTTTTTACCCGTTTTTTGATATTCATTGAGATCGATTTCAGGCATCCCAAGTTCACCTCCAGCCTTGGCAAAAGTATCATAAAGTGGCCGCCATTTCCGTTCTTCAACTGTCATAAAACCATATGGACCATCTTCATAATGCTTTTCTGAAATTGAAAATTTTATCAAATTAATGACTCAAAATTCGAGAAAACAACATCCGACAAGCTCTTCTACATGCTTTATTAGGATACATAATATTGTCATAAAATTCATTAATTTTCATTAAGATTGTCTAACCTAACCTAAACTAAACTAAAAAGGGTTAGGTTAAGATTTAAAAATATTTTGGGTTAATTTCATTCAGGGATAAGGTCAAATATAAAGGGATAAATGCAATGCAAATCGTTTCCGAATTATCCCTAATCTAACTATCTTCTTCTTCTACAGAATATATGAATATCGAATGTTTACAGTGTTTATTTACCTGAACCTATGTATAAAATTCTAGGAAAATTTGACAATCTTGATGGAAATTTAAGAATTTTCTGACTATAATAATATGTGGACTGCTGAAGCACGTTTAGGGATTATAGAATTTTGTTAACAGGCAAAAGGCTTGACCAAACTACTTTAAAAATATTTAAGTCAAATTTTGAATTCAAAATTTTCATTTGGAATCGTTTGACATCAAACGATTCCAAATAAAAATATGTCAACCTTTGACATATTTATTTGTATCTTCGAGTACCCTACTATCAGTAAGTATCTGCTGTACTTCTTTTTATGCTCAAAATGATATAAAAATTTGATAATTTGATATCCTATTTATATAGTGTAAATCCCCTTTTAAAAGCTAGTTTAGATATTGTAGTCTTTCAATGTTTAGATGTTTCAAAAATATTAGTATACCCTAGTATAAGCAAATTAAGATTAGGTAGGATACTCTAGAAAAAATGAATGTTATAAAAAGGTACTTACTGTTATCCTTAAATTTTCCTTTGTAAATTAAACTTTTCTTAAAAAACGGCAGCAGATTTTCATAAGTCCAACTTGAGTCTTGAGTCAGATTAGCCCAATTATCATAATCCAGGGGATGAGATCGGACATAAAGCATGTAATTCAAATTTGAAGTACCTTTTTTGCATAAAATTTAATTTTGTCAAAAAAACAATTACATAAATAAAAAAGATAAAAGGATATATTCGGCTTTCTGGCCTTTATATGAGTTTTAACATGTTAAAGGCCTGATAACCGAATATATCCTTATAAAATATTATAAAAAAAATTTACCTCCAAGTAATTTACCCCTTGGCCAAACTGACACCTGAATAAATGATTCATTTTTTTAAAATTTCTAAAAAAAATTCTAAAATTTGACTAACCTGGCCATTCATTCCTAAACAAGCATTTTTCTGTGGAACCTGCAAAAATATTCCGAATAAATACTTATAAAAACTCAGATTTTGTAAATTTTTCAGGTAGGTACTGTTTTGTGCATCCAATCTACTTCAGGTCTGTGAAGCATATCTAAAAATATACAAAATTTTGATCAAAACGCATACCTATCTACATTAGGCAAGTATCTACATTAGGTAGATACTTGCAAAAATTTGTATTTTTTAATGTTATACCTAGGGCAAGTCCAGGTATAGAATTCCAGTATAATGGTTCGCCACCAGCTTCGATTAAAAGCACTTTGTTGTTTTTTGATAGCCTGAAATAGAAAATTGCTCAATTGGCTCAAATAGATAAATTCTATCTTGGGTCAGTTCAAGAAAGGTCAAGACAGGGTCGAATTTAAGGTCTAAAATTCTGACTTCTATGTCAAACTTGAACTTTTTTTGAAAATATCGTACCTGTTGGCAACAACAGCACCTGAGGAACCCCCACCAACTATGGAGTAATAAGCAAATAAACGTTATTTTCTCAAATAGTTTATTTTTTAGAATTTATTTTTCGAATTTTTTACAATATCGTAGGCTTTAGATAGTATTAGGTACTAACTTACACCATTAGAAGAAACCTTCAATATATGTAGGTAGGGTAATTTTTATATTTAAAGGCATCTATTTTCAAACCTCTAGGTCTAGTGTCAAACATGGCAAAAATCTCATAAAATCTAATCATTTTACACTAGTTTCTTATGAGAAATAAAGCCTTTTCAAACCCCGACTACTATTCTAAATTGTTATTAATGTTAAATAGAATATCAGTACAAGGTCATTTAAAAATTATTGCAACTTTCAGACCTTTAGGTCATCTTAAAGTTTCATAAAAAGTCACAAAATTTTGCCTTAAATTCCAAAACTTTCATTAAAAAGGCTCAAAAATTTAGTTTAAAGTTTGATAAAAATCTCAAAAACTTATAGTCAGACCCCATAAATGTGTTCTATATATATAAGTAGGTACTAATTCTAAACTTTAGCATTAAAAAAAGTATTAAAAAGTTAATTACCAACAATAAAATCGTAGACTTGAGTCGTGGGATCCTGACCTAGGGCAACCTCCATATAACTCGAGTAATAACTCAAAAATCCAGAAATTTTGACGAGGTAAGGCAAAGACGTGAAAAGTAGTAGAGCCACAAGTGCCCAAAATAACCCCATTTTGAAACTATATCTTGGACTTTAAACCTTAATATATACTGAATAACTTGTATTAACTCGTATTAGGGTACTTTATAAAGTAATTTATAGCTAATTTAATATCATTTAACACTCTATATTCCAACTTTTAAAATCACATGAAATCACTTTTAAACTTGCTCAAAATCCATAGAATTTGACAGCTCAAATCTACAGTTTCAAGACTTATTCAAGATTCAAGATTTATTAATAAAAGCTCAAAATTTCAATTTGAGATCGGAAAACTTACATAAAGTTTATAAAATTCAGACACAAAGGGTATATTATATATGAGGCTTGAGGATCTTCCCAAGTCCTTCAGATGTCAAAAATCCAATTAAAATTTAGAAATTTTCAAAATTTTTGTGAATTTTGAGGCTTGAGGAAACTGCATGAACCACTGAACTGATTGTGTTTGAGAATAAATTGAAATTTATTTCGAGTATTATTTGAACAGATAAATTTTTACAAGGTTAAGGTTAACTTGTATTTGTATTGCTAGTACATTTATCTCATATCTGCTGATATTTAAGCTGGTAAAATGTATATAGGTACTGACTGTATATCAGCACTCAGCACTTGATTTCTTGATTTTTAAGCTTTTTTAAATAGGTAAATAGATACTTCTTATACTCGTACCTACAGTCAGTATAGAGTATAGGTATACGAGTATAATATAATTAAATGGATTTTTTCTAAAAGGCTCAATTTGAATGACAAAAAAAACGATGATTTTTAGCTTTTATCTATACAATATAAATGGATAGATATAATGGGTGAAGGTCATTAGGCTTTTTGCCCATATACAAAAGTATCTAGTACTTTACCTATATATCATATTATTTTGAGTAGGGTACTTGTGTGTGTATTATAATGCATTTCAAATCTAAAATCATTTTTTTATGATATTTACATAATAAAAAAGACATGCGATAACTATATAGTATATGGTACTATAGTAGTAGTAGATGTTAAAAATTGATAATAAATAATATTTGGTATAAAAGTTTCAATAAAAGTCAAAAGTCCCAAGTCTCAAGTACAAGTTTTATGCCTTTTGTATATTTGTGACATGCTATGGGAAAAGGGGCTTTATGGCAAGAACTATTAAGACTAGAAATATACTAGTTTGGAGAGTTTTTTAAATTTTGACCTAGAGGTCCGAAATTTTCAAAAAAAAAGAGGCAAAATTAGGATATTAGATGGTAAAATTAACTCCATTGTCCCCTTTTCTCACGCCTGTTCATATAAAAGCCTTAATTTTGATGAACTTTGAAACTTTGAGGTCATTTTATGGAGACCTAGAGGTCTGAAACATTCAGAAAAGACAGTTTACATAGCTATATAGAGGTAGATTATTAATACGGAGTAGGTCGGGTATGTTTTTGAAATTTGGATAGTTTGTTTACTCCTGAATCAGTAGTTCATTTAACCTGAAATATGCTTATCTACTCTACAAATAGATAAATTTCAAAAACATATCCAAACTATTCCTAATCTACCTCTACCTATATATTAGCTATGTACTCATCTGTCTTTTCTGCATCTTTTAGACCTCTAGGTCTAAATAAAATGACCTCAAAGTTTCAAAATTCATCAAAATTAAGGGGTTTTAAATTGACAGGGGTGAGAAAAGGGGACAATGAGGTTAATTTTACCATTCAATATCCTCAATTTTGCCTTTTTTTGAAAATTTTGGACCTCAAGCCTCTACTCGGTAGGTCAATTTGATCAAAATTTTTGAAATTCTTATTACCTGTATTTTTACATATAGAAAGACTGACATTTTGAGCTTTAAAAATATTAAAATAAGAACCTAAAGTGCTGCAATACGACCCATTTTATAAATGAGACTCACAATAAATAATGTAATTATATTTACTCTGTTGTGTGGTATAATAAGCTGTAGGAAATTGATTAAAAATTCACAAAAATTTAACAATGTACTCGTAATTTTATTAGGAAGCCGTTGGTACCCTACCCTACTTAAAACTCAAGTGTTATTTTATCACAAATTAAATTTCGATGAAATTATTGTACTTTTAATGGCAATGGTCATAAAATATCGACAAAATTGACTATTTTTATATCACAATAGTTCTGAGAAATTTTGTAAATTAATAGCTGAGCTTATAAACATTAAACACTTTTGTTTGTATTGTATTCGACTTTATAGCACAAATATATATGGTAAAACAAAAATGTGTTCAAAATTTTCAAAATCTTGAACTATTTACACAATTTTTAAAGCTATTTTGAAGGTAGGTACTCTTATTAGAGTAAATTTTTGGAGAGTTTTAGAATATTTTTTTGACAAAAATTTTGACTACAATTTGAGATTTTACCGCATTTCGATGCTGTATTTATTTCAACTATAAGAATAAGAATAGTTTCTGGCTTTCTGTATGTAATTCAGGTTTGAAAAACCAAATTTTGGGTAATTTAAGAAGTAAATGAATACATAGTTGAGATCCAAATCTGATTTTCAGAGCTGAAAAAGGAACTCAATTAAATTTAAAGCCTTGCTTTTCTATATACCTAATCTTAAATTTTAATTTTTAAAAAGAGATTTTGTCCAGGTCCAGGTAGGTAGGTACTTAAATAGTCACATTAATTGAACATCTAGAATTTCAAATCTTTAGGTAAATGTTTAGTATTCTTTGATTTCAGTTCTGACAAACCAAATAGATTTTAATTTGCCTATTTACCTAATTGTGTAAAACTGTGTTTTTCAGAACTGAATTTGGACAGTTTATGAGTTGATAAATGTAATTTTCTATAAAAAGAAGTAAATTATCTTCAAAATTCAAAATAGATATCTAAATCTAAAATAACAATTTCATATCATTGAATTGTAATTGTAATTAATTTAAAGGATCTATTCGGCTTTCAGGCCTTTGCAATTTGTAAGTTAAACCTCATATAAAGGCCTGAAAGCATATTATAACCCTATGATATCCTTTAAGCTTTTGAACAATTAAGTTTAATTTTATATACATATCAGAATTCAAAATATATTATCGATATATCTAGATAGTTGTCTAAAACATAATGTTATTGAAATATGTGGTAGCATTTTTTATAGACTCATATCCCTATTTTGGTTGAATTTACCCCTATATTTTTGGTCTAACTTTCAATTTCAATTAAAATAGGAATGAGATTAAATCTGAGACCTTTTTATATCGGTATGTAATAGGATAATACGAGTAGTAGTAGGCATGGAATATCAAGATATGTCTAGTCTTGTTGTTGGTATACACCTAAGACATGTTGATCGAATTTTTAATATAATTCGATCAAATTTTTTCCCAATATTATGACTTTAAAATATCTTTTTGATCAAAAAATTTAAACCTTTACAAACTTCACCTTTACAAAAATCAAAAATCCAATAGGGTACAATTTAAATCTACGAGTAAAATATTATAAACCACCACCATAAATCAACTATCGACAAAAGTCAACTTTTTTATAAAAATTTCCAAAATCTTCAAGTTTAAAAAAATGTTTGGAATTTAAATTATTTAATGCAAATTTAGCTAACAATATGTACACTACTATATTGATGTAATTTCTTCGATCAAAAGAACTTTCTTATTTTCCGAAAGCCTAAAAATGACCATACTAGGATTTATTTAACTACTCTATAGTTAAATAAATTGTTCGAATAAAGCGTTCAAGACATCTAGTATAGATACCTTGAATCTAGGTTCGAAGTTCGATTGCTTTTGATTTTTGATTTTTTTCCCATATGAAACATGAGAACACTTGGCTTAAAGGATCTATAATATCCAAAGTGAAATTTTTTCTCAAAATGACACAACTAGACCCTATAAAAGTCATAAATACCAAGTTTGGTTAAAATTGGTCCAATAGTTTTCTGAATTAAATATAAACATTGACCTTATGATAAATTTTTCTATAAGTTATAAGTTGATTTAAATAATTATCTATAAAAAATTGAAATTTTTTTCAAATTTGGTCATGCTCGTATTGTTGATAAATACATATTTATTCGAGTAGAAATTGAATTTTGACCATTTTGATATGTATTTTGTTATCAGAATCAGTTATTTATTTATATAATATGATTGTTTAAAACATTTTGTTATTGAAATAGTAGCACTTTTTAGACTCATTTTGAAGTAGATAATGGTCAAGTTTATCACAAACTACAATCTGATTTTGCCAGTAATCTCGGATTAAATCTGCTGCCTTTTCTCCAATCATTATGCAAGGTGCATTTGTATTTCCATTTACAATCACCTGAAATACAAAAAAGTTAAATTTTTTCTTTTTGGAAATTTTGTGGTAATTTTTGCTAAATTACTGGCATTATAGAGGCATCAGCAACTCGAAGTCCTTTGGTGTTGAGCACCCTTAGTTGAGGATCTACCACTGATCTAGGGTCCTTGACTTGACCCATTCGGCCTACAAATTTCAAAAAAAAATACTTAGGTTTAATTTCACCTCTATTTTGGTTGAATTTCCCCTTATACAACGTGGCCCAGAAACAACCCCCGAACTTAATATTAAATTAAGTAAAAATCAAAGAAAGTTCGGGTGTTGTTTCTGGGCTAACTTTACTCCTTTATGAAATTAGTCCAAAATTTTTGGGTTATGTTAGTATTTTAGGAGAAATTTTGGTTATTTCATACGTAATACGTATGTTAAACCTCATCTAAAGTCTAAAGGCCAGAAATCCCATTATAATCCAAAGATATCCTTTACGAAAAATATTCAAAATTTTTATCAAAATTTTGACTTACAAGTGCCAGTTGGGTGAAAAAGTGTGAGAGACATATGTCGAATGTAGCATTCGTAATATTTCGTTGATTTAAACTCGAATTCCTCACAACTTGGGTAAGGTTTTGGTGAAATCCGAGAATTTAATTTTTGAAAACTTGAAGTTTCTTCAGCTAATTTGACTGCAAATTTGACGCCTAGAAATATTTATCAAAATTTATTTCAATTATACGAGTATTAGGTAGTTGTATTATCTGCTGTTTTCGAATTTTTGAACTTACTTTCGATTAGAGCATTCATATCTTGTGGATCAGCCAAATAATTTGGGTCAATTATTGGAGATGTTTCTGGATTTTTATCTAGAATTAAAAGAAAAATTTATCTTTTGAAAGGATTTGAAAATATTTGAAATTTTAACAATCTAATCTAAAAGTTTAATGCATTCCTATTTTGATTGAATTAACCCCTATATATTTGGTCAAATTTTACACCTGCTCGTGTATGAAATTAAGCCAAAATTCTTTTTAGTTTGGGTTTGGATTTTGAAAAATTTTGGGTTAATTTCATACAGGGGTAAAGTTTAAAAAAAAATTTAGGGGTAAACTTAATCAAAATAGGGATGAGATTAAATTGAACGAAGCCTCAAATTTAAAAGTAAGTACCCTACTTGTATTAGCTAGCAACCTAACTAGCCTAACTCTAACAGCTCACCACCAAATTTTAAAGAAATTTTAACCCTCTTTTCAAATACATTTTTACCTATATCCTATATAGAGATTTACCTTATAAAAGATAACTTTATACAGAGGTTTGACTGTACCTTTAAGTGTGATTTGACCCACACTTTTTGGTCTGACGAGTGTTGGTGCCAAAATAAAAGCATCATGTCCATCAAAAGGGGCTATAAACTGGTAGAATTCTTCAAATTTTAAATTAAAAGCTCGGGCAAATTGCTCAGCAGCTTCTTTGAAAACTCCCGCTCCCATTAGGTAGACCTGCATGTCGGGCCAATCCACCCCTGACCTCTTCACCTCGGCAGTCGAGAAAAAAGCTTGACCCTTCAAAATTTAAAAAAAATTGAAATTTTGACACGACATTTTATTGCAAAAATCAAAAATCAAAAATCCTAGGCAAAGAAATAGAGCATCTTTTACTTGTAAAAACCACGATTGATCAAATATTTTTCCAAAAAGGCATTTAAATCATAATTTTTTTCTTATATTGAATCCTTATTTCGAATCTTGAATTTCAATTTTGAAATCTTAGATTTCGTACTGTTCACACGGACTGACTGATATTGCTTTCAATTTGAGATGCGAATTACATGCTTGTCATGAATATTAAAAGTTTCGTTGTAGTTTTTTAAACTCAATTTATAATCTGAAATCCTGGTTTTCTGAATATATGTTTACCTGTATGAGACTTGGTGAGGTTAAAGGTCCATATCCCTTTATAAAATAATCAGTCCAGAATTTGAGGTCAATATCTCTAAAGGGAATGAAGGATTTTGGCTGATCGATCAAAAAACTGTGGAAAAGTACAATCAAATGATCTTGAAGATTTTGACCTACAGGTAAATCAACCCTTGGTTTGATCTAAATTTCCAAAAAAATTCCAAAAATTTCCAAAAATTTCAAAAATTTTCAAAAAGATGAATTTTTAGCATATCTTACGCCTATATCTTGCAAGTGTTTTTTAGGTCCAATTCCAGAGAGCATGAGTAATTTAGGCGAGTCGACAGCACCGGCAGACACAATAATTTCTCGTTTAGCTCGAACAAATTTTTTAACCCCGAATTGTTCAAACCAGACGCCGACAGCTCGGCCTTTTTTGTCTAATTTGATCTGAAATTAGCACAACATAATAAAATCCTATAAATAAGTGTAGTGTAATTTGATTGTAGTAAATTTGTAGTAAATTCAATTAATATAGGGATGAGAATAAATTGAAGGCGTTTGAAGCAAAATCAATCTTGAATAAAAATCAAGCAAATTCTTGAAATAAAAGCAAATCATGACTCTAAAATTTAATTTTTTTTTGCAAAAAATCTAATATAATTAAGCTTTGCTCTATACCTAGATATGTAAATTAGACAATACATTTTTGTAATTTTACTAAAAACTGCTACTTTTATCTGTTCTATTACCTTATAAGCTTGTGAGTATTTCGAAATAACAAGATTTTCCCTGTCCAAAATCGGTTTCAAAAAACTGAAAAAAGTCCCACCACGTTTCCCCTCCTTTTGTGAGACCTCGGTTATACCGAATCCTACAAAATGTTCCAAAATTTTCAAAATTTGAAAACTATAAAAAGTAGGGTACCTGTCCTTTGTGGCCCATTAACATCGATTTCTTCAAAACCGAGTTCTTTACCAGCCTCCACAAAATCCTCGTAAAATGGGGCCCATTTGCGTTCCTCGACTTGCATCTGACCATAAGGTCCATCTTGATAGTGTTTTTCTATAATTTTTATAAAAAAAAGGTCGAAGGTTCAAAATTTCATAAAAAATTTGTGAAGATTTAAATTTTATAGATAAGAGAAAAGCAATGCTAATACTTTAAAATACATTATCTTATATGTACATACCTAATAAAATTGTTGGAAAATTTTTCCCAAAGAATCAAATAAAAAGATGAAATTTTTTCAAAAATTTGAAGAAACTTATATAGGTATATTGAAATTTTTGACCTATTTCTAACTCATAAGAGACATTGTTGAAAGAAAATTTTAAAAAATTTTGAAATTGATAATCTTGATATCGTATTTTTGTATAAAGTCAAAAATTATGGCTTTATTTAAAAAGTTTCTGCTTCTCCTACCTCTCAATTGATTTTTTTGAGAAAATTATCAACAATTTTATTAGGCATTCGTACTTTAGAATTTTTGTAGCAAAAATCTTGTTTTACAGCTTTCTAATTCCAGTCTGAGTTTTTATACTTTTCGAATGAATTTCATAATCTAATATTTTTGAAAAAAGTTCCAAACTAGTGCGTTTCCCAGTAGTAAACAACGTCTTACAAAAAAGGCACAAGTTGGTCATTGATTTCTGATTTCTGAGTAATAGGAGCGAAAATCAGAATCAAAATTTGGTAGTCGAAACTGAAAGAAATGACAATTTGTATGAAAATCTCATCTGATTTGAGATTTTGAGATAAGGGCCATTCTGGCCCTGGCCAGGTAAAGTGTTGATTGTCTATTTTTACAAGTCATTCTTTACCAAAATCCAAGAATGGTTCTTTAGAATCCATATATTTTATACAAGATTCGGTTTTTTTATACAAAATTGCTCAGAACAAGTCAAAAATGCTCAAAATGTTTCAAACAAATTGAAAATATCGTATCGAAATTCTTATAATTTGGTCAAAAATCTTCGAATAAAAGTTCAAGTTCAAAATTTGGTTAAAAATTGCAAATATCCGTTCAAAAATCCTATAATTTCTACATACTTATAGGTAATTTAGTCAATAGATCTCAACAAATCAGATCAAAAGTCTGAAATTTTGGTCAAAATTTTAAAATATCAGTTTAAAAACCTTACGGAAATTCTCAAAATTAGTTTAAAAGCACAAAATTTGGATTTAAATTTCAAAATATAGATTCAAAAAGTTAGAAATATGACAAAAATTATATTGGTTTCAAAATTGAAATAAGAAAAATACCAAAAATTTTGTAAAAATTTAGAGTTGAGTTTAAATAAATGCTTCAAAATTTCGATTCAAAATATTTTAAGTTGTAAATTTAGATATCGTCTACTGCTGAATGATATAAAATTTAAAATTTAAAAAATTGTCATCTCAAAAAGCGAGCTAAAGCTCTCTAAAAATTTTGACAAAAAATTCTCAAAATCAGTTCAAAAAGGTCAAAATTTCAAATTTCAGTTCAGCTAATTTATGGAAAAGGTCAAAATTTGGTTAAAAATTCCATATAAACTGATGGGTGAGTGTTTCCAAGTTCAAAATTTGGTCATAAAGTCTAATAGTCAGATCAAAATATTTCAAATTTGGGCTAAATTTCCAAAAATTAACGAAAAATTTGTATAAAAATGTCAAAAATACTCAAAAACACGATCAAAATTATCAAAGTTACGATTTAGATCTGCATTTAAAACTAAATAAAGAGAATTACTATTACAAAATGCGAGCTAAAAATGCCTTCAAAATCTCTTATAGATAACTTTCATTGTATCTCAAATGATATTTCGAGCTTTTTCTTTAACTCGATTATCACTTTTCCAATTCCTATGTAAAAAGCCTGTCTAGCCAAAAAAAAACCGAACTTTTCAGATCAGACAATTATTGACAGAATATTCAAAGAACTGGTAATATCCATATGAAAGCCAAAATAAGCCTTTGATTTTATCAAATTATCAGATTACCTATCCGATTATTATAAACTATAGTAGGTAGGTATAAAGGCTTATCAATATATTGTAGCTAGGTACTTATAATAGAAAAATTAGCAATATTAAAATCAAATAATGAACATAATATTGTCTGCATTCTCAAAGCATATCTTGCAATTATTTTAACTATGAATATCTTCTAGATTATGAATTATATATATAGGTTCTATTGAATGCTTTATCATTTTAAGTTTTGAATCAAATATTTTAGTTTTATGGGATAAAGAATTTACCTAAAGTAAGTAATGTCTAGCATTTCATTCATATTCAGTAGGAAAAAAAGTCAATATACCTATATCTAGGTAGGTTCAATGGAATGTTTTGTCTTTCTAAATTTTGAAATAAACATTTTTGATCAATTATTTACCTGAATTGACTTGAAGTTCTTGACTCAAAATTCGAATTGAGAATGAGCTCAAATCAAAGATTTCCAGCCTTTTTATACCCAAAGTGTCATTTGACTATCACAAATTTTATCCAAAATCTCAATTACCTAATTAGTCAAAATTAAGACTTTAGATATCTATTCAAGTCTAATATTTTGTTATATTAACAAGGATATTTTGCTTATCTTCTCTTATCTTGAAACTTATTTACATGCCTAATAGCATACATAGTAGGTATGTAGGTGTACAGAATAGATACAAAAAATCAAGTTTTAAAATCGCTTTAATATAATACTTGAATAGTAGATTTCTAAAGCCTTAGATTTGACTAATTAATAAACAATGAGATTTTGATAAAATTTTCCGATAAAGGATATCTTGCGGTTTTCTGTCCTCTCTATCTATGTATTATAATATGAGGTTTCAAATGCAAAGGCTGAATAGATCCTTTAGAGGCCGGAGATCTCGGGTTTGAGCTCATTCTCAATTCGAATTTCAAGTCGAGAACTTCAAAAGTTAATTTTTGTAAATAAATTGAGTTTTGAAAAATATAAACAAGTTTTAAATTATTCTACATTTTCTTCAAATCTAACTTCATATCTACAAGCCTATGCAAACAATTAACTTTAAAGCTTGAGAAACTTCAATTTTTCTTTTCCTTTAAAGTACCTATATCTGACTATAAGCCTTTACTTTTCCGCTTATATGCTTAAATATTTCGTTACTTGACCTCTTTTTCTCTTTTAAATATCTGTCTTGAAATAACTTCTCTTTAA
The DNA here is from genome assembly GCA_034699045.1 of Nanhermannia cf. coronata Gr-Ori-00579. Lineage (NCBI taxonomy): Eukaryota > Metazoa > Arthropoda > Arachnida > Sarcoptiformes > Nanhermanniidae > Nanhermannia > Nanhermannia cf. coronata Gr-Ori-00579. Next base: position 28,152 of record JAQIXA010000955.1, read on the forward strand.
AATCCTAGTCAAATAAGCTAATAAGTAGATATACCTATATGTAAATTTAGTATCTTTGCATTTCTTGTATATATGTAGGTATGTACATGTGTTCAAATAACACAATTTGTAAATACTTATTTCCTTTTTTTGGATTATTCTGTAATATATAAAGAAAGAAATGGACATAATTTTTCAATCTCTAACGATTTACAAGCCTATAAAATGTCTACAAAAATAGCCTTAAAAAAAGGCTATTTTTTGCCTAATTAAGAAATTCAAAATTCAATTTTTAAAGGAAAAAAAGCTTCAGATTGGACATGACCAGAAATTTATTTTACCATTCGATTGATCTGCAAAGTTCTATTGAGGATTTCTTAAAAATTTTATAAAATTTGGACCTGAAATGTTCTGGAATTATGAGATTTAAATGCTGTGAAAATCATTATTTGAAGCTCTTTTTTTAAAGTGAAAAGGTTTAAGAAAAGCTGCCTATGGCTGCTCCTACTTATTAAGCTATTTTTGGTCTACATTTTCAATTTTAAAGCGTTTCTGAACTATTTCTAATCTACCCCTATTCTAGATTCCGAAGTGAAATAGGTAGGGTACTTACTATTATCTTTAAATTTTCCTTTGTAAATGATACTTTTCTTAAAATAGGGCAGTAAATTTTCATAAGTCCAGCTTGAGTCTTGGGTCAGGTTGGCCCAATTGTCATAGTCCAGGGGATGAGATCGAACATAAAGCATGTAATTTAGCATTGAAGTGCCTAAAATAATGAATTAAGTTTAATTTCATCCCTATTTTGGTCGAATACCCCTATATTTTTGGTCTAACATTGCAATCACTTTATGAAATTAACTTGAAATTTTTGAAAATCCTAAACTACTGCAATAAACTAAAATATTTTGGGTAAATTTCATACAAGGATAAAGTTAGAATCAAAAATATAGGGGTAAATTCAACCAAAATAGGGATGGAATAGGGATTTTTAGACTTAGAAATTTTGATTTTGCTAAATTTTCTAATGATTTTGAGGTTTTTTTTTATTACCTCCAAGAACTTTGCCTCTAGGCCAATATGACACCTATTTTAATTATGTACCAAAATTTTAAAATTTTGCAAATTTTTTTCAAAAATTTCTAATTTTACACTATCAGTCGAGCCAAGGCAAGCCCCAGTCTTATTTTGAGGTACAGTCTGATACATCCAATCCACTTCTGGTCTACCCAACATTTCTACAATCAAAATTTTGCCAAATTTTTCAGAAATTTTCAGATTTTTAGTTTGAAAATGGTACCTTGAGCTAAGCCTGGGATTGTATTGAGATAATGTGGATCACCTATTAAAATAAAATTCAAATTCAATCAAAAATTCAATCATTTCTGCATACAAAAAAAACTTTAGATAAAAATTTCCAAAATTTTCACATTTAAAAAAGTTTTTGGAATTTCTTTTCAAATAAAGTCGATATTTTGATAAATAATTAATTAATTAATTACCACCAGCCTCGATCAAAAGAACTTTATTATTTTTCGAAAGCCTAAAAATGATCATACTAGGATTTAATTAACTACTCTTTAGTTTTAGTTAGTTAATTACTAATTGTGAAAACTAAGCGTTTTGATCTCAAGATACTCCAATTTTTACTGTCAAAGATCAACTTTCTGACCAAATGAATTGGGAACCATTTCATTTTAGATTTTTTTCAAATTTGATTAACATGGGTTCCTTAAAGGATCCATAGTATCCCAAGGGATGGGTCAATCTGATTTTTTTTTCGAAATGGCAATAGTCCTTAGTAGGGTCCTTCATGCTAAGTTTGATTAAAGTCGATCAAGTAGTTTTCGAGTTACCCTGACAGAAAGACAGGTAGCACACAAAATACATGAAAAATTGGATAATAATTGCTCGCTTCGCTTGCACAAAAAGTCATAGATATTGGTAATTTTTTAGCAGAACCTATTGGCAATTACAGCTCCTGAAGAACCACTACCAACTACAAAAAATTACAAATTTTTATAAAAAAACTGCAAACTTTGATCAAACTTACCAATTATAAAATCATAGACTTCAGTTGTAGAATCAGCTGTCAATTTCGAGTTTAGACACTCTGAATAATAATTAAAAATGCCAGTAATTACAACAATATAGGGTAAAGAAGTTAATAGGACAAATGCTATTAAAAGTCCTATGAAACTACCCATTTTGAAATTTTTAAAACAATATAACACCTAAAGACTTGAGTTTTTAAAATGAATATTTACATTTTTTTTTTGCAGTATTTATGTGGGTAAAATTGAATTACTCAATTATCTAAAAGGATAGTAATTAAATTGAGATAAATATCAGAAAAAAAATTGAAGGTCATTCTATTCAAAGTTCAGCAAAAACACTTTAGATTACAATTTTTTTGCATTTATGTAAAAGATACAGTTTTTTAACTGACTATTCTTTAAAATATCGACTGCATATCATCATTACCTACTTAATTTTTTTACCAGCAAAATATTATAGTTAAAATCAAAATTTGATATTAGGTAACTTTCAAATTTTTCAACTTTTTTGTCAAATTTTTGGAGTTTTTGTCTTTATATTGCATTATAACTAATCCTAAGTTAAATCGAGACTTAAACAGAATACAAATAAAATCCTTGTTAATGGTTTAAACCTGCAATCGAAAAATAAGTTGATTTTGTCAGTTTTTGGCCATTTTTTGAGTCTTAAAACTCAATCATTTGATATAGTTTTTTAATTGTGTGAACAAAGCGAAAGTCCAGCTTGAGTTTTACATTTGGCCAAAAATTTTAAAATTTTAGTCAAATCAAATCCAAATAAAATTTTTAATTCAAAGGAGAACGCCGGAACCTGGCCACACAAAAATGAGTTTTTTGTTTATCCTACAACTAGGCACCTACTTGTCATACGTTTTAGTTATTAATATCATTAGTTACTAAACAAAATAGGCTTTCTGTGCCAACCCTAATATGGGGTCAAAGGGTCCC
>JAQIXA010000956.1:0-31133 GCA_034699045.1 Nanhermannia cf. coronata Gr-Ori-00579
ATACCTGAACTTGAGGTCTAATAAGGGTGGTGCATGATTCGTGTCAAATGCTAACCTGACCACTAACTACTGACCTACCATAAAAAAGCACAAAATGCAAGGTCATAATAAAGTACCTAACTATAATATACTGCTACTATACCCAATCTAGCTGCTAGATTAAATCTAGCATCCAATACCAATCTAAATATTATGTTTTTACCAATTTAACCTATCTAACGATACTAGTACTAAGAAGGAACCTAATTATAAATTAGTCAGTAATTTTACCTTAATTTACAAAGTAGTTATATTAAAAGTAGGTACTTACATTTTTACAGCAGAAGGGACACTCCAATTCCAATTCAAAATATTATCCAAATCAGACAGGATGTCAGAATCAGAAACAGAAAAGTGTATGATTTTAGAATAAAAATTAATAGGAATCTATTTCAAACAAATTCTCAAAAAAGGTGATTTCCAAAATTTTCAATTTTTTCTGGATAGAAAATGTTGTTGAAATGGAAAATTAGAAAAAATTGAAATTGAATTCTTAAAATTCTTATTATTCTTATAAAATTTCTTTTTCTGATTTGAAATCAGAAATCAGTGATTTCTGACAGAAATTGTATTCTGTATTTTTTTTTTTTTACCTAGAATTATTGATCTGAAAATTGGCGCGATAACCTGTAAAAAGTAATATCTACATCGCATCTACTCGTAAAAAAAACGAGTAGGTTATAGTATAGAGGTACTCGTTATAATTATATTATAGAAAGAGAATTTTACTCTCGGTAAAACCAGATTTTGGCCAATTAAATAGATAATTGTATACGCACATTTGTAGTATGTCACCAGTTAGTTGGTTCAGAAAATCTGCCTTTACCAACACCAACAAACTGAACACTTAAGGACTTAAATTCTTATTTCAGCTTCAGCTCTAAAATCCCGTATTTGGCCTCATCATTTTCACAAGTAGTAAACATAAAAGTATTTACTACCTATATTATTTTATTATAGGTAAGTGAGAGTGAGATAAAAGGTGGTTTATATCTGTATACTTTAGGAATGGCATCTGAATTAATTCAGATGATTAAAGATGATTGCATTTTTTATATTGAAACTTTTAAAATACTTTTTTATTAAAATTAAAAAGTATCTTGATCGTTTATTTTTGTGTATTTTTAAATACACTACATAAATAAATACATTATTATTATTATCTTTACTGTATATATATAAATAACATAATATTATTATCATTCTTTTTTTAAATACAATAAAGAGTTAAAATTAAAATTAAGATCATAAAGGGTGAAGACAAATGTGTAAATGTTTTAATATAAAAGAAAAATAATAAATTAGTTGTATAGTAGGTACCTAGCAGATATATTCTTAGAATAATAATAAAAACTTTCCTTAAATATTAATAATATTTTGCTTAAACACTTACAAAATAAAGATAATAATTAATAAGTGTTTTATAAAAAAAATATTTAGAAAAAATATCTCTAAATAAGAGTAATTTGATTTCCTTTTTTTAAACTTTAAATGGTTACTTATTAATCTTAAACTGCTCTTTCCAATTTGCAGTTAATCTCATTCAAATGTTTTTTCATTGAATTGGCATCTTCATCAAATCGAGATGAGAACTCAACGATCATTATAGCTGTCAAACTTTTACATTTACCAATTAGTTCTTTCCTATATTGCAAATAAAAGAAATTAGGTATTTGTTTATTTTACTCGGATAGATTGTACCTAAATTGAATCTATAAATATACAATACCTGAAATTATATCCAGAACGAAGGGCCAATTCTTTTTTAACATACATATCAATCATAATGATAATAACTTTAGCTATCGATAAATCATTTCCACCTCGACCTTGTCTTGACACAGCTTTTCGCCATACGCTAAAATGAATTCGAAAAAATGAGTTTATATTAAGTTATTAAATTTTTTCACTCTAAGGTACCTTTCATAAACAAAAAGTAAATCTGAAAACTCGACACCAACTTCTAACATCGTTTTAAACACCCAGCCAGGATCTACACCTTCTGATGGTTTCATTGCCTCAAGATGTTCAACAAGCCATTCTAAAATATTTTTATCAATTTCATTTAAAAAAATTTTTGGTTTTGAAAATTTTAATCAAACTTACCAACTGGAAAAAATACCGGCGATTGGATAAACTTTCGACCAAGAGAGACAAGTTTTCTTCTTATGGATTCCATTTGCGTTTCCATTCTATTTTAAAAAAGTAAATCAGCACAAGAGCAAATAGTATTATGTAAAATTAAAAATATTTGTCATATTTTACACACTTTCTTTTCATAGAACCACCCTTAGAATTTAAAATAAAAATAAAATTTAAATTAGTATAAAATATCTATTAAAAAACTGATCGTAATTAATCAACAACGAAAGGCTAAAACAATAACAATTAACTTGTAAATAACATACTTCCATTGGAGGTTGACGGCTACTCAATTTAAGTTCTGCTTCAATTATATCCGCCCATAAGGAGTCAATCATCTGTTTATCAGAATGACCAGCAGCATAAAGTATATCTAGTTTGACATCATATAATTTAAAGGGTATAGCAAAATCAGTATAGAGCTGAAATACAATAAAAAAAGAAATGATTTTAGTTTTATAAAAAGATTTTAAATTAATGTAGATAACTTACAGTCGTAATGTTAAAAAGCTGACTATTCAATTTATTTAAAGCGTCTTGATATGCCTTCACTTCATCCTCGCTCCCGTTATTCAAAGAGACATATTTCAATTTTTGATCAAGTGCATCTAAAGTTGTTTTTTGAATTTGTGCAACTTCAAGTTTATCTTCAAGTGTTTCTAAATATTCACCTTTACGTAGGCATGATTTTGTTGATATAATGGCTCTAGATATATATTCAATTCTCTGCTGAAGATTTAATCCTGTTGTTGTTGAGTCAGCTAATTTTGATAAAATTTGAGCAGCTGCCGAATGATTTTGATTCATTTCATGATGTCTCCAGAGTAGATCTAAAACACGAGTATCATTTGTTGAACAACCATCAGTCGGCCATTTTCCAGATACGACAGCATCACCAGCTCTTTGTAAAAATGCATCTAAATAAGGATGTTTGATTTCTAGTAGCCTATCAAATAATTTTCTTTCTAAAAGCCAATTATACAAGGAAACATGGAATATTTCATCGTCAGTAGATAAGATCCCTTTAATTGTTAGATCGGCTAATTCTCGGGCCTTTTCAGCTGGTATAACAACTCTTTCTTCTGCCTGTGATTTTCTCAAATGTGGTGATAATTTAGTTGTTGAAAGTGAAACGAAATTGTTCAAAATTTCAAAGATGATTTTATAGATTTCTGTGCGAATTTGGAATGCGTTTTGAACCGAAGGAGGAAGTTGGTTTATATTATTTATTCTTAATGAAGACACGGCTAAATTCTCTGAATAAATAATAAAAATAAAAATTCTAGTTAATTGATCGAAATGGAACTATAAATATAAAAATAAAAACTCGATATTATTATTACCTGGATCTGCAGATTTAGCAGCTGATATACATACACGAACAGCTCCAATTGGAAAACCAAGCTCAGCATATTGAAGACAAAAACTTTTAAAATTTACACGACCAAAAGCATGAATTCCTTCGATTAATGTTATTGATTCATTTAACAATGATTCTCTCTCTTTCTTTTCCGAGACAGTTTTCAATTTCGTTAATATTTCTGCAACTTTGGAGCTAATGGCATCTTCATTTTTAAAAAGTGTTGGACATACTTCTCTTAATCGTAAACTAATTGCATCAACTGCTGCATGATCCCCTAAATATCTGAAACAAAATTTTTAAAATTTTAGCCATATTTTTATTTTAAAAATTAAAAGAAATTTTTACTTGGATATAAGTGCACTGATAATAATAGTAACAGTTTGATGTCCAGTAATAACCAGTTCTCTCATTGTAGTGTTAGTAAGACGATCATCAATTCCCTATATTATAATAATATAAAATTAGTATTAAAAATCAATCTATAAGGAATAAGGAACCTATCTTTTAAGTTTAATAATTTGATTTTAAATTAGGTAATATGAATGAAACAAACTTTACATTTAATATTATGTGAAATTGATGATCGCAAAGAATTTTCCACATGCCCAAAACTTCTAATGTAAGGTTAATGAAATTTTTGAGTCCTGCAATTGAATTTTTTTCCATTTCACCGACCATTGGCTGTCTTCCTCCAGGAGTCATAATGTTTTCCATTTGTCTAAGAAATTAAAAATAAAAATAAATATTGTGTTTATTTATAATAATACAAGCCTCAAATTATAACGTTGAATTATTAGATACTTACTTGGTATAATAAAGTGTAGGATTATTAATAATAAAATTTTCAATATTTTGTAGAAAAGAAACAGCATCTAATAAAAAAAGAATAATTATAAATATAGGTATGTATGTAGTATAGTAATTAATCAAACATTGATTCAAATTAAAGTAGACAACTTACATGAAACTTCATCGCCCATGATATTAGGTATAGTCTAAATTATTTTTTAAAATGTAGTTAAATAATTTTAAAAGTGAAAGTTTAGAGTAAATCTTACAATTTTGGTATGATTTTCATCTATTCCAGATCTTATTAAGGGTTTGTTCCAAAAAGGCAATAGTATTCTACTAACTAGAATATATAAGGCATCATGACGTGGTGAATAAGGCCATGATAAATCAATTGATTGTTGTTGTTGCTGTTGTGGGTAAAGATTTTTTTGCTGCTGTTGCTGTTGTTGAGTTTGCCAATTGTTATTAATATTGGTGGGGGACGTTGCACCATACATATTAAATCTTCCTTGTGGCGATGGAGCTGGTGTTGAAACTAACGATGGATTAAATGCCATTGAGCTATCAAAAGGTGATGTTGGTTGAGATGTAAAACCTTGAGGTGTTGTAGGATTCACTTGTGGGGATGGAAATATTGAAGTAGTCTGTTGCTGTTGTTGTGCTGGAGTTGGTTGAAAATTCGAATAAAGTTTACCAAAATGTAAAAATGCTTTTCCGGCAGCCTCTTGAATATCTTGATATCCATTCAAAAATGGATGTATAGCTAAAAGCAAACAGTTCGCAAGTGGTTGATCTTTCGTTGATGCCATTTCAAAATGACCCCTCAAAATATCTTCTCGATCCATTGTTTCTGAAATTAAATCACGAAGAATTTCAAAAGGTTTCAAAGCTTTGAAGACAACCGTTCCATTGCCACACAAAACAACAATTCGTTTAGTCCAGTTTAAATGTTGGGTAACAATAAATGGCAAATTTGAAACCCATGGATCTACAACTTCTTCTTCTTCTTCCATTATTGTTGCTACTGTTGGAATTTCTTGTATATCTAAAGTTACACCTAAAAATACAATAACATTTTCATTATATATTCTTATTCTTAATCTTAAAATTAATATAATTAAAATAATTAAAATACCAGGAAGTCCGTGGATTGTTGAAATTTCAGATTCAATTTGAGAAGGATAAGGAAATGGACTCATTAACCATAAACAATCTTGATCATTCCCGACGTGAGAGGCAATTGAAAATATCCCATTTGTATGAAAAGAAAAGTGTGCATTTGATGGTTTTTTTAAGCTGGACCGTGCACAATATCCCGGTGGTAGTCGAACATGAATTAAATGCAAGCCAGTTGGTCGGATTTCACTATTAATGCCTATTTTTAAGGCAAGATGAGGTGGATTATAACAAGAGAAATATATTCGATAACCCGAATCTGCAAATAATTTAAAAATATGTATATAATCGGCATCCTAATAATTTGTTAACTTGTATAATTTACCAGTTATTGCAACTAAATTTAATTCTCCATAATCGATGACATGAATTGATAAAATTTTTCGAATATTCGCTGATTCTAATGTATTTCTTGACACATTCATTATTTCTTTTATAATTGCTTGAAAATCAAATGAACCAATTCTAAAAAATGTTGAAAAGTCGGAACCAAGATCAAATGCCTAAAAGTACAAAAACATATATGTATTATCATTAAATTTTTAAAAGTTTTTATAGTTGGGTTAGGCATAAAAATGATTTAATTAATTTAATTAATTACAATACAAGATAAATTACCTGTAAGGCTCCTGATTTACTTCGTGTATAAAGTAATTTACGAATATTGTCAATGCAAATCTGAGAAATTTCATCTAAGGGTCTTGTCCCTGTGAAATACTTGAGTGGATTCCCGAAAATAAGTGATAGATAACCAGTAGATAAGTCAGTTTTCCAGCATCTATCTTTCACCCAACCTCTTCCAGCTCTGTAACAGATTTCATGAACCTATGAATAAGAGTATACAATAAGTATTAGAAAATTGTTGTATTAAAGTATTTTACAAAATGAACTCTATTAATTCATTACATTTGTAACTTATTGTAAATATACTTATAGTATCAGTTTCATGAAATTATAAAATATTAATATAAATATATGAAATAAATGACTTACTGTTCCATCATTTGCACCAAGGAAAATTCGACCATTTTGAGATCCATGTATTACATTAAAAATAACTCCTTCGGTAGATAATTCAAATATTGGTCGAGATATTAATTCAATTGCTATCAAATGTAAAAATTAATTAAAAAACCTTTTTTATTATGGAATATTAAGGAGTTTTGACACTTACAAAGAATTTGTCTCTGGTATTGATTAAGTTGACCTTCAGAATTGATTTTAAATCCTAAAATAACAATCTGTGAAGGTGTAGTGACGCATAGTAAATATTTAATTGACGTAATGAACACATTAGGTTTGGCAGGAACCATTTCAATTGCAAGAATATTTTCTTTAAGTCCATCATAAAATGATAAATCACTTCCATCGCGAAAATCCCAAATGTAAAAGTCACTTTCAATACTCATCCAAGCTCTATATATTCCAGGAAATATTCCTATAAAATAAAAATAGAACATTTTACAATTATGAATAGTTTAGTTATGGATCTACAAATTATACAATAGATTTCATCTAATTCAGCCTCAGCCTCTAAAACGCCAGATTCAAGAAACAATTTCGCATAGATTCATTTGTAAAATTGAGACCAAATTCGAGTTATTCAGAGGCTACAGAATTTGATTTGATTAATGTATTTTTCTTACCCATCTTGCATGTTTTAACATCGGGCTCTTGTAAAAAAAAAAAGATGATTAACAAACAATATGCCTTACATTTTAATGACATTCCATTAGGTATATAAATTTCAATTAAAACTTACGACTAATAAGTTCCATCAATTCTTGCGGTATTGGTGCTTTATACTCGGTCGAAAAGATACTTTGAGGAATAATCTTCTTCTCAATCGCCATCGGATAGTCATGTTCCAGGGATCCACTAACTGATCGATATCCTAAAAATTGTCGCAAAAATTGTAAAGTAAATATAAATACACAATATGTATAATGTTAGCCTGTAATTTAATTCATCTCTTAAATAAGCATTCTGATTTCAGTCTGTAAGACTAGGGCCAACGGCCAAAATCAGGTTTTTAAGAGCTGAACCAGCTAAATTAATAAATGATTGGTATTTTATATTTTATAGTCAGTCTAGTCTGTTATTATTTGTTATTTAATTAAGCGTTGAAAAACTCAGAAAATTAGCATTTTGACCTCAGTCTTACTTATAAATGCATGTAAGATTGAAGGCAGAAAACCTGTCAAAATCAGGTTTTCGGGAGCTGAAATGACTAACCTGATTTGTTAATTTCATCAACACCGGTGAGTAGGGTGAAAAGTGTGGGCCACTGCCTGTCACCTTTTTGTGAGAATTGGTCCAGTATCCTCGAGGCCAACTCAACACCTTCCATTTCTATATAATTTAAAGTTAATTGTATTTAAAACACTTTGAACACAACAATTAAAATAAAAACAATTAAAAATTAAAAATCGACAACAAAAAATTTTAGAACTTTTTTTTTTGAGTTTGAGTAAGCGCGATTTTGTCTTTTAATTTGCCGGCTAAAATCGCAGGCAGGCAAGCGAGCGAGCGAGCAGGCAAAAACCGTTTTATGATATTTTTTGTATTGCTTGCTGCATTGTATTGTACATACGAGGTTAGGGTACCCTACATATAATACCTTCTATCAGTATTTTTTGAGATTTTTTTGAGAATTTGTAAAAATGACCCAGTTGACCATACGTATATCGTGTCCAGATGACCAAAATATGACCCACCCCACCCTGTAGGGTATGCAATACTCAATACCCTACGACCAAAATGTATCTTGACTAACGATAAATCCATCAAATATGCCTATAGGTATTCTAGTGAGTTTAGATCTAGATTCTAGACTATATTGAACCTGGTGATGCTTTCTGTTTAATGTCATCAATTCCTATTCCAATAAGAAAACTCTGATTTTAAAAATTGATAGATTTCTTTGTTATCTTTTGGACACCAGACACCAATCCAAAAGGCATCAATATACAAAAAGTAATGGTACTGATATACACTGAATATACGGGCATGATATATAATTTAATTTATTATATAAAATGTCTGAATAAATAATAAATAAGTAGGTACCTAAGGTTTACATATTCATATTATAGGTAAATGTTACAGAAGGGTACAAAATTTTCTCAAAATAGGTAGTACTCGTAGGGTAGGTAAGGTAATTAATCAATATAAATTTAAGCTTGGATATATATTTACTGGGCATTTGAGTTTTTTTAATGTAAAATATAAATATACTAAAATTATAAATATATCGAGCATACTACTAATGACTTACATAATAATATAAGTATGACATAATAATATATGTATCTTTATATGGGTAAATATGCATATTATGTGATGTTAAGGTATCTATGTAGGTATTTTCATTATCTTTCTCCACACAGTATATTTGTAAAAAGGCTGAATGATCCTCCAGTTCAAAATCTTATCTATCGGCTACAGTATACCTTACAGAATAGTATGTTATGTTATGTTAATTATTAACTAACTAGTAAAGTACCATACATATTTGTCATCCTAAAATTCATTTCTGATAAATATTAGTATTAAAATGCCTACATACTACACACTCAAACAGACACATACTATAGGTTTATTTTAATTGTTTTAAAAAATATTTAATGGACATGAATGGACGAAGCCACCATGTCTGTCCGTTTCAATTTCAACCCCAAAATCTTATGTAAACAGAGGGAAAAATCTCCTCTGACCCACAAAGATTTCATTTCTCATTCATTTTATTTACCTAACACTTTACCTAGCATCACAGCATAGTGCTAAGCTCTACCTAGGCTAGGTATGGCTAGTTATTGTTATTTTTTTCAGCAATATCCTCAGGTCCAAGCTTGATCTCTTTGAACGAAAAAAGCTGGTCAAAATGTAAATATGTTCTTGATAAAATGGCACACGATTAGGGTGGTTTATCGGAAGGCAAATATTTTATTGTATTGTTCTCTGCAAAAACGTAAATCTTATCTTGAAATTTGAAATATATCAGTATGCTTCATTTCACCAAAAGAGTATGTAACTAGAATTTTTTAATGAGCAGGGTTGTAAAAATTCCAGCTTTTTGAAAATAACTGATTTTTTGTGTAAAAGCATACCCTATTTAAAGAGTTTTTGGACATTTTTGACAAGATTCTACATAAAAGTACTCTAGGTACATAAGTTAAAGTAGTACTTGTTTAAGACTATAGACAGTCAATTTAAATCTATTAAGAAACTTCAACAAATTACTTAATTGTCTGCACTACTTCAAAACTTTTTTTTAGAATTTTATAACCTTTGTCTAAAATCTTCAAAATTCTAAAATATTCATAATTAACTCTGAAAAATGTATAAACTACCTAAGTAAAGTAAAATTTTCTGAATAATTGAAAGCAATTTCCTAATTTCATTTCATTTTTTTCAATTTGAGCAAAAAACTAAAACTAACTTAAATTATATCCAAATTTTAGGTTAATTGTAAGGTCATATCCAAAAAATATTGAAAAAGTTCTTAGGTAAGTAAGTAAGTAATCTGTGTCCAAACTGTCAAACTGAAATCAAATCCAAACAAAACACCAATTTCGAATTGCATACCTGTTCACTGTTCTGGCATATCTCGGAATTCTCGGATACTATAAGAGAATTCGACGACTTGAGAAAGTATGTTAACCCAACCCAGACTTGTCTTTAGGTCTTGCTTTTAAAAATTTTTTGCTAAAAATCCGAAAAACATTATTGACAACCCTGTTTGATGATGATCTAAGGCTCCAAATTGTCTCTTTTATTGCACATTTATATAATTCATATAATTTTCGCATTTTTATACTCATATACCTATACCTAGACAATGTACAATAGTCCTCTTGTTATTTGCATTGTGGATTGATTGTGGCGTTCAATTTCTGATTTTATGGAGGATCGTACTACATAGCAATTTTTTTAGGGACCCCCGATTAAACGTTGAAAATCCCCATTTTCAATACAAAAAAGTACAATATAAACCACTTGACTTTAATTGTATTTAATTTTACTCATCACACACTTGCAAGTGTGCCATTTTAATCAAGCCTTACAAGTAGGTACAATAATTTGAGACAAGGTTTTAAAATTATTACCTGACTCCACCTCTGTCTACCAAAAGCTCCATAAAACTCGTTCAAAACCCAGAGAAAATTACATTTTTCTAAAAAAAATTCGATCTTTGTGACCAAATGGGAGCTCCAAAAAGTAATGGTAAGTTTCAGACTCAGATAGGAATTTTGATTTGATCGATTATTTCTTGAAAAAATATCAATCTTGTTAATGGTTTTTCTCAAATCTAATTTCATTTATTTGTCCATGGTATATTTATACCTAATGTAGGTGTAAGAAATGAATTTTGGAGACCATGGATTTCCACAAGTTTACCTTGGCTAGGACCAGGCCGAAAATCGGGGAAAAAAATCTGCTCATTTGGACAATGTGATAAAGAATTTGAGAGAGAAAGTGAATTAAAAAGACATATCTCATCCAAACACAAAAAAATTTCAGACAAGTGTCCAGTAAGTCTATAAATTAGTCATCTAAACCTATTTAAGTATCTACGTAGGTATAACTAGGTACATGTATCTTTTAGATCGATGAGTAAAGTGCTTTATTTATAAAGATATATCTAATTTTTTGCTAGAAATGTGACGAAACTTTCACGAGAAAGGATAATCTGACCAGACATGTCAACCACAAACATAACGAAGGGTCTGAACTTGGTGGAGTGAAACCAATTTGTGCTTTTTGTTTTAAAAGGTAAGTTTTTTTTGTTTTTTTAGCCTACATTCATTAATATGAGGGAAAGGCTCCATAATACCTGTCATTTTGACCTGTTTTTGGCAAAATATCATTAGATCATTTTGAATATCTAGGTCATATTATATTTAGGATTAGTCCGTTTTGAAAAACACCTTCGTAGTATGTTTTATAATATTAAAATATTTTGACTATTTTGGAATTGGAAGACATTTTGGTTATACGAGTAAATTTGAACCATTTTGAAACATTTTTATTTTATTTTGGAACATATTTCTGCTGTATTTTGAAATAAATTTTGATCATATTTTGAATATTTTAGAACATATTTTAAGCATATTTAGACCATATTGATCATTTTTTGGTCATATTTATACCAATAATATTTTATTGGTATTTTATTCGAGCATAATATTTTAGTCAAAATTTGAAGAGATATTATAAAATTTAAAACAATTTTTGCCCACATACCTATAATGATTTGAAAAGTATGTAAAAAGTGAAATTACAGAATAATAAAGTTTAAAGCATTCACCTTAACCTTTATCTAACTTTATTTTTATCCTTTTATACTCGTATTTGTCTATTTTATCACCTTTAATTTGTTTCCTTCTAGAATTTTCTAATAATTAGAACTTGTTAAATTATGTGTCATTTAAATTATAATGTACTAAAGTAAATTATTATGAATTAAATAGATTATCGAGGAAAGACGCAGTTTCTCGACATCAGCAAACATGCCCAAAAAACCCCTTAAGGCACTCATCTGTGATGGCAACACCACCTCAATCTCCAACTGCAGAAGGATCATTATCATTTCAGTCATTCAATCCTCCTATTATCTCGATGATAAATGTTGTGAAAAATGGCAAAATTAAAGTCAAAACTCCCAAAAGACTCTGTGATACTAGTAGTATAACAATTGGTAGGAGAAACGCCCCCACAAAGTTAATTAGTCAATATGAAATCATACCTCAGTCCTGATTCGATTAATTAACTATCTCCTGTAATTATAATATATTTTATCCTCATTTATTTGCTGTAAATTACTCATAGACAAACGTTAACCTAATCATTGTCAAATACCGATTGTATTATAAAAAATATTTGTAGATAAAAGCGATTTTAATAATTTTAAACTTTACATAAGTCTTTCAATCAAACTTATCCTAGTTATAATCTGTACATACTTAAGTATATTACAATTAATAATATGTATCAGTACATATAGGTATTTACCATATAGGTATACTGGTATGGTATGATCCTTAAACATCCAGAATATCCCACTAATTACCTAATATCTAATATCGGTATATTCATTTAATACAGCTCTGAAAACCCCAGTTTTGATCTCGAAAGCATGTGTATAGTAAATGTCTCTATAATCGGATTTTTCAGAGCTGAATTAAATGAATAGGCTATAGTATGTCATGCACATTCTTTGTTCTGTAGATTAGAAATACCTAATAATAAGTCTTAAGTGTACTCGTAATACTACTTTATTTAGATAGTACTATGTATTATAATATGAGAAATATTTTGTGACTGATTTTTGATTCTAAATTCTAGTATGTATATCTTACTTACATAACATTATCTAGATATGTAAAATATAAGTGGAATGGAATAGTATCTAATAAAAAATGTTTGATTTTTAATCTAATTTTTAATACATTTTTCCTAAAAGTAATAAATATTGGCTTTTTATAAGTGCATCATGGGAAAATTGAATTTCTCTTTAGATACGAGTAGATCTAAAGTTGAGAATTCTACTATTTTTCGGTAACATTAAAAGGCTTTCAAAAATACAAAAATAGAAAGCAATATTATTGAATCTAATGTAGGTACATTGTGACTAGACTATCCGTATTTTCGATCAATAAGTGTTTATACTGATGTTATTTCTTATATAAGGGGGTAGGTAAGTATCTTATAAAAGTATAACAAAGAAATAAAAGTCTTACAAATGTCACAGGAAATATTTTTGGAAATATATATAAATAACAGATATGTAGTACAAAAATACAAGTTTGAAATTTTACAGATGAATAGAGATTTTTGATAAACTTATGTAAAATCCTACTTTTCTTATGAAATCGAAGATTTCGTGGAAATGATAATTCTTATTCTTATTCTTAGTACCCTACCTAAACCCTACTAAAGTATCTATTGTGTATCACATATCTACACATATGTATCAATACTTGATTGAAATCATATTTTTCATATAATTCACTTTACAATTTACAAGACTTGCAGCTTGCAAGCCACAAATTTGCAAAATACACTAGACATCATGCAAAAAATTGGATTTCCTGAGAAAAACGAGAAAAAAAATTGTGAATATCCTCTATATTTGTATGAATGGGATTTCCTTTTTCAAAAATTATGGGTACTTACACTGGAGATTTCAAAAATCTAGGTCGACATGAAATACTTAAGGTATCAAGTATTTGCTATACTTGTAGGGTATAGCAAACACTGATACTAAACTTGAAGAATTCTCAAAATTTCGTTCAAACCAAACACGTTTTGAACTTTACACTTGCACTTACACAATTCCCAATTTCTTAGAATTTTAGAATTACACTAAACTTTCCACAAATATTGATATTTCAAAAAATGAGAATGGCCAAGTACAGTGTCTGTTTATAAACCAGACAAAGTGAGTGTAAAATACCTACATGATAATAATAACCTACTCTATAACCTTTTTATGAATATTGTATATTTACCGTATTGTACAGATACTGACTGGTCTAATACTCTAGTCGAAAGGTTAGGACTAAGAAACTGTCAGTATTAGACCAGTCTATATACCTGTAAAGTACTTTTTACAGTTTTTATTTCCATCTTTCTCCTTAGACTTTTCCCAAAACTTTCTACTTTTTCTTAAAACTTCTTTTTATTTATTTATCTTTATGTATTATGTTGTATAGTTATTTACAAATAAACCAATAAAGGAATCATTCTTGCATCCATATTTCATTCAAAAGTCATAAAAGTTTTCAGAATATTACGCTTATACATATACCTTATAGATACTGTACTTTCTTTACAAATTTTTCTAAACTTTGTAGAAAGCTTCAGAGAAATCTCCTTTTGTACTTTCAAAGTATATTGACCAGCAAATCAATAAGTTTTCACTTATCTGACAAAATACTGCAAAATTATTTTAGTATTTTAGATGGAATAGGGATTACTAAGAGTAAGTAACTACAGTATAGTAGGGCATAAATACTATACTAATAGTAAGTGTAGCAGTAGCAGTATGTAATAATCCTCCAGATTTATAAATCATGAATCACGTTTTGCGGTTTATAAATTACTAATAGGCTTAATAGTATTTCACGGTTTGAAAATGATTTCTAGTATTTCAAATTTTCTGGAATGTGCCTTAAATAGTAAGTAGTAAATATTATCGAGTATTACCCGCTATATCTGTATATACAATACAATTGAAATCATTTATAATGTACCCTACCTACACAATTTAAAAATTTTCAAAATATATGGAACTTTATGTTTTTCAAAATACAATACAAAATTGCCTTTATCATACTTTTATTTAGAGAATTTTAAATACATTTTATGTAAGTTGGTCAGATACTTTATACATATATTTTGCTCTATAAACGATAAATGAAGAAATAACCAGTAGTTAATGAAATGAATGCTAAAAATTTTGAAAATATTCAATCAATTTTGCTAAAATATTTATTGTACTCCCAGTAGTATTTTGATTCTACATTATTTTCTTTATGATTTGATGGTCCATTTAATTTTTGGACATGAATTTGGCAGAAAATCCGAGATAGTGCTAAAATACTATGACTCTGACCAAGTCATTCATTCATTCACCAAATGACAAAAAATGAGATTTCTATAAATGGCAGTATTTGGTAGTACATAATTAATGAGTTATAATCATTATTTTGATGATTATTTCTTTTCTACAAGTACCCTACATATACTGATAGAAGCAAGGCTACGCTATATACCTACTATTAGTACTAGTATCCATATAGTAAGCAAGGTACTACTCTTGGCAATAATATATGAAGCAAAATTTGCGAAATGTTTGGTTAATCAGTTGGACAAATCCCAAAGAAATAATCCGCGAAGATCTCGGTAACAATAAAGGATGAGTTTGGCATCAAACCCGCAAAATAACTCAAATTTTCCGTCCCTTGTAAACCATTAAAAACGGTTATTTATAAGCAAATATTTACACTAATACTGAGAGATATGTACATACTACATACCTGGCAATTTGTACCCAGAGATAAAAATAAAACACTTGTACATATCTGCTACAACTACGGTTACCTATAACCATTTCCAGATTAAAATTGTATCAAAAACCCTTGATTTTTGATACTAGTATAAGCTTATGTACACATTTAGCTTTTTTGTAAATATTAAATACAGATAAGCTTGATACATAATACATGATAATACGTAATAATCTCAAATAAAACAAAAAAAACTCGAAATTTTAGTATTTTGTAAATTATACACTAGTATTGTAGGTATAGCCAAACCAAATTCGAGTAAAAATAATGTCCCTTTATTTAAAATTTTTTTTTTAATCATACTGATATTTTTGTTATGGTACTTTGATATCTATAAAAGCTTAAGGTAAAGACACAATTCTTCAAAATTACTTCAAAATTTTTGAAAACTATCAGCAGGTCTAAAGATAAGTTGAATTATTCATATATTTGAGAGTACCCTACTTATGTAATGTAATATATTTTCAAAAAAATTTTATCAAATTAGATCTACGGATTCAAGTATAACATATTTACCTACATTAGCTTTTATTTATTTAATTTTATTTACCTACATTACGTAGTTTTTAGGATTTGCTAATTAACCGTAGTTTTATATATGACTTTATAATCTCATTTTCTGGTTTTAAGAATCCTCATTTTAACAAATTTCTCAATGACAAGTAGGTATGTAGTATGTACCTACATTATTATGATCATTTGCTAAAAACTTGCTTATATTTTAGTTTAGTTTGTATTTTGTATCTCTATGTCCATATGTATGTATTTATGTACCTACTTACGATTAGATGTAGTAAGTAAATAGGATATTGTAATAAGCAATAAAATACAATTGGTTTCATTATAAATACTAATAAAGAAATCATTTATCTCTGGGCCATTAAACTTACACATTTTCCAGCATAGTTCTACAGAATTCTTCCTATTTGAGCTATTTCTACTACATACCTAGTATACAAGCATTTGAGAAAATACTATAAACTTGAATAATAATGATTCTGTCTTATATTCTTTATATTCTTTATAAGAATTCAGAATACAATATAGGTACTTAAGTACCAGTAATGGTACCTATCTACTTGTACCAAGTGCCTAGACCTATAAAAATAAATTGTAAATTCAGATCATTAAAGAGAACTTACTTGTTAGTTAAAAGTAAAAGTTAAAAGTAGATGAGAAAAAAACCCATCGAATTTGCATAGTAGAACAACAGGAGTTTGAAAAATACATCTACAAGTGCCTACTTTATAATAGTAGGGTACTATAGTACTAGTAATAGTACTAGTAGTAGAATAAAGACTTTAAAAAAAAGAAATTTAATTAAGTCAGAAAAAGTCAGCAGAGCTAAACCAAGCAAGGTTTCTCCGGTTTTTTTCCTCATTACAGTCAAATGAGATATAAAAAGGTTTTTTTGGCAGTTTTATTTCTGAGAGAAAGTTTTATATTATTGTTAGAAGTCTATCTGTCTGGAATTCTGTTCTAATATTCCGGTTATATTGGTAGGGTATGCATATTAACAGATTCATAGATAGCTTTAAATGAACGAATATAAAAGTATTCTACTAGCCTTTGAGGAATTTTTTCCAATAATAGGGTACTTATATGAACGATACTATATATTATCTATCTTATAAAATAAAAAACCGGTTAAATGGTAACTTTTTAAATGAAATGACTTTTAAATGAAATACCCATAGGTATATTACTATAAAGTTCCAAGTATAAAGTTTATAAAGAAATGCCCAAAATTATTTTTATGATTGAATTGCTCATTTGAAAAGTCAAAAATCAAAAATTAGATTTACATTTTTTGCATAGGAAGTAGATAAATATTGTACAGGTGTTAAAAGTAGAAAAAGTAAGAAAAGTTCTTTTAAATTAGGGCAAATTATGGGGTTCCGAGGCATAGTCATAGTACAAGACACAAAACTAACATTTTGAATAGAATTTTAAAACAAATTCTAAATTATAGATAGGGATTATAGATCCAAATTCTAAATTATAGATAGATAGCGAAAATTATAGATAAAGATAAGTTTTTGATGAAAGTTAAAATTGCACTTTTTGATTTCTTTAAGAAATTCGGATAAAATATTGATACATTTTGATTTCTAAACTTTTAAACATCATTGAATAAGTATCTGTCCTAATTCCTAACTTAAATAAAACAAAACCTAAATGCTCACATGTAGTGATATGTATTATTATCTCAATTTTTAATTTGAAATACTAGTTTTTGTTAATTAAATATAAATTACGTTGTCAAATATTGGATTTCAAAATTGAAAATTGAGACAAGGATAAGATTCCATTAAAAATAGACTAATAAATACAAACACTCAAGTTGAGAAAAAAGTTCTTGTTTTATTAGTTTCCCAATTAAGAATAGTGGATTATACATATAAGTAGGAGAAAGTGAAATTATTTTCTTTTCTTTGAGAATTGAGAATATAGTAAGTATGTAGTAGTATGTACTCGTAATATGTAGTAAGGATTAGATAGAGAAATTGTAAGGGTTCGGGGCGATTAGTGTCAGATTCTCGAAGGAAATATGTGTAGGACCAAGGGGCATGCAGGGCAGGGGGGACCACCTCGAACTCGAACTAAAAATACACAGTTCAAAGGAAATTCAAATAAAATCTATCTACTGATAGATATGACTTGCTTAACAAATTCACGAACACTTGGAGAGACTTATCCGATCAAAAAGTAACAGAGATCATTTGTCAAATGCCCATTTAATTTGCAAAACTTTTTAAAATTAATGGATAAAGTACCTATAAAGTCAAGCCAAATAATGACAATTCTTTCCACTAAAACTCAAAACGTCAAAATCTCACAAAATGTATCTTGATTTATTTAAAATTTTCAAAAAGTAAACTCTACTTAATTTGGATACTATGTATTTTAGATGTACCCTCAAAAACAAAAAATTGTATTTCATTAAAAAGTAAAAGTTCTGTATTGTACCTAATTTAATGGCATCGATAGGTATGTAACGTTGAAAAATTTGTACTTTTATTGAAACTTGAATTTGGATATTTTTTATCTATTTAGCTAACTGAAACGTGAACATTTTTTCAATTTTGAGTAGCCTTACCACACACCTACTGATAGTATGGTAGGTAATTTAAATTATCATAAATCAAAGTACCTAAATCAAATATAAATCAAAAATATCTTGATAGGTAGGTACACACTTGTAACTACTATAAAGAGGTTCATGATCTCAAAATATGTATTAGTATTCTTTTGATATTCTCCTTATACTTACACCTTTC
The DNA here is from genome assembly GCA_034699045.1 of Nanhermannia cf. coronata Gr-Ori-00579. NCBI lineage: Eukaryota > Metazoa > Arthropoda > Arachnida > Sarcoptiformes > Nanhermanniidae > Nanhermannia > Nanhermannia cf. coronata Gr-Ori-00579. Next base: position 18,867 of record JAQIXA010000956.1, read on the forward strand.
AAGTAGGTAGTAGGTAATTACATTTCAAACGCAGTACATTCATAGATCATAGGACTTGAATTTATGGTAGTTAGAATTTGTCAAATCTTTTAGTTTTGAAATCATAAATCTACCATAGATAGGTGTATTAAATATCTATGTACTTTTAGGTACTTGAATAGAATTAACTCAAATTCATTAAAATTTCCAGAATTTCCAGAATTTTTTCCAAGATTTTCAATTGCGGTTACCTTTGTTCTCTTAATTGCTTTTTCTCTATTGTACTACTACTACAGTAGTAGGTACTTATGATTAGTGTTTTAATGAATTTTACACCGCTTTAATCTAATCTTAATAATAGACTTCAATTGTACCTAAATAATAAAATTTGTATTTAACTGTCTAAACCGTCGTCAAGGTCAAGACCATCGACCTCAATCCATTTTATAATCCTTTTGAACAAGTTTGTCAATTTTCTCTGAGCAGGCACAAGGGCCTTCAATTCAATTGGTGAAAGTTTGTTTTCTAAAGTTTTACAAATACATTCCCTACGTAAGTAAGTAGAAAAGAAACTTGAACTTTTTTACATACCTACTTGTGACTTGTACTACTACTACTATCCTGTACTACTATTACTACCTACTAATAGTTTACATTACTTATGTAATGACAATGATGAACTTTTTTGCATATAAATAAATACTTGGATTTGGATTTGGATTCAAACCATTTCGATTCATTTTCCTGGAAAACTTTTTATAAAAAAGGTACCTTACCTACAATACATAGGTAGGTACTATCTGTATATTTAAGTAGAAAGTTAATTTAAGGCGTAGTTATAATCCTCGCATGTCCATTTAATTATTTCGTGAGAATATTTATTAAATTATACTTATTTTTACTTTTTTTCCAAAAAAAAAACACAAACAAGTAATTTGTATTACTAGAACAAACACTCAACACAACACCTGGAAATAAAAGAATAGAAAACAATTTCTTTTCTCTGGAAAACAATTACTATAATTTTAGAGATAAAAGGGTAGGTAGATTTCTTATCATAATTAAGTAAAGTAGAACAAAAACGGTCAGAATTTCTCAAAATGTTCAACCTACATAATATTTCTTATCACTTAGGATTAGAAATCACTACTACTTAAACCGACAATGAGAATTTAAGGAGTATAAAATTTTCTATAATTTAAATAGTAGATAGGTATATTATGGTATAAGGTAGCTTTATACGTACATATTTTAGATTTGCCTGGAAATTTATTTTTACTTTCAATTTATAGAGAAAACCTTGGCTTAGGTTAGAAGCTATAGGTAGATACTTATCTATCCTAAATATATATCAGTATTAGCTTTCTGAACTTGAAATCTATTTAGATTTACATAAATTTACGCAAGTAGGTAGAATACACTCACTGTAGACCCTATATCTAAGGGTAGGTTAGGCATATCTGTAGGTACATATTATAACTAGGGTACCCTACCTAATACTAATATTAGTAGCTACTACTACTGTAGGTATTATATACCCTATTCGTGTAAAGTGTTTTCAATTTTTTTTAGATTATGGGTAAATATTATATCAGGTACAGGTACAGGTACCCTACTTTGAATCAATTTCTTAAAAAAATATATATAAAATTATGATAAGGGTAGTATTTGAGTTTGAGGTTCAAATAGCAACCTAGTTTTTAGATTATATTTTTTGCCAAATTTTACTTATCGTTAGAATTACTATTATATAGGTACTAGAGTTTACTGGAGTATTGCTTTTTGTAGTAAAGTAACTGGAATACTGTACAAACTTGCTAATGTATGAATAAACATCGAATCTCTTAAATCTCTCCAATTTTGCGTGAAAAGAACTTACTTTAAAATTTTATCTCTAAAGATTCATATCGTGCTCGAAACCCGTTACAGATTATGAGAATAAATATAAAGGACAAGAAAAGAAAGTAAATTGTGTATACTTAAATACAGTCAAATCTCTCTATAAAGCAGCCTAATATATCAATGATTATACCTATATTGTACACCATAATATGCCGATATCGATAAGTTTCAAGCATTTTGAGATCTTATGATAAGATTTGGCTTAATATTTCTAATAAAAAGCTCCAAAATCCTAGATAAAAGGCAATTTTTCAAACCTTTTCTAACCAATACTCCATTTCAATGCTAATAAACCTAAATTTGCTATTGATATAGTCTATATAAAGTCATATTTTATATTACAATCCATTAAATTAAATGATAATTGCTATGTATTAGGTATTAGGTGGGGTCTATAAGTTATTATTTTATGTTTGCTTAGTTTCTTTAATGGGTTTGTATGTATATTAGATACACTATATTTATTTTTCTTATGTACATATATGTAGTAATTTGGTATTTATGAAGAAATTCGACTGTATAATTTGTAGAATGGAAACATCAAAGAAATATAGTACAATAACTCGTAAGTCTGGCCCAAAAGACCGAAACCCTGAAAAGTAAATCACAAAGTAATTTGCTCCTTCTGCAGCTAAATTTCTCCTTTTATTTTATGCTCCTCCTAAACTTCACAATTTACAATTTTTTTAACTAGATACTTACTATTTAACTATGTACACAATTTAACTATTTAGCAAGGAAATATTCTAATATTCTGTTTCTTCTCATACTCGTAGTTTTAAAAGGGTCAGAGCAGAAGACTTGACAAAAAAATGCAAATTTAGCTTGCATAACAAGAAAATAAAAATCTGTTTGTACAATTTTAAAACACAGATTTAGGCCAAAATCTTGTATTTTTCATAAAACTTTAAATAGATTTTTATTTTTTAAACGTTTTTATTGTTTTCAAATTATAAATGCTATTATAATTATCCCAAAATATAAACTTTGAATTCAATTTTTTCAGCAATTTAGAAACAGCAAAATATCAGTAGTAGAAAATTTTGTTTTCTATGCTATTTATTCTAGGCCAAATGCTTCAAAATATTAAGAACAGTGTGAAATACAGATAGATTCAAAGTAATTCAAGTGTCTATGCTTAGATAATTTGGACCAGTCGGTTTTTGTTTTTAGGCCAATTGATAAGACACCAATTTTTTATTCAAAAGTTGATTAGGTAATTAGTATTACTTATATTTCAACACTCTATATACTATATTAGTACATAATATATGTAAAACTCTCGAATATGGAATCCTCACAAGATTTAATAAACACCTTTTTAAATGGAGTATTGAGTGAGCTTTTTTGATGTTTTATACCGATTTTATAAGATACAAACTTAAATTATGAAAAATTTCAGATCCTGCTAGTGTCTAGTGTATTAGTTTACAAAGTTTATATTTTATTCAAGGTCCATGACTCTCCTGCAAAATAAACAAATGGAATGTGCAACAAATTTACTATTTTTTGAGCAGAGTACACCAAGAAATTATAATATTTTATAATCAAAACTGTCAAGATTTGATGAATTACTTGAGTATGTTGATCTACTTTTGTATTATATGAATAATTTGTATAGACCACTTGATTCACAATTATTAAATTAGAGCTTTGAACGGCTTAATTAGGTAAAGTTATTCGAAAAACTCGACTTTTCTTTACACTGCCTATCTTTCTATCATAATCACCCAGTTTGAGTTTGAAAAGTGTTTACACAACTATACAGTCCTTGAATAAAATTAATTTTATTTCTACAAGAAGTTATTCAGTCAGAAAGTTGATAAATAGACAATAAGCAAATTAAGGTTTTGAAGACTGTCAATACGACAATTGTTTATACTTACCAGTACCCTAGTACTCGTATATAGAGAGATTAGGAAATAATTTGTAAAGCAAATTCTTCACACAGATCCTCAGAGATAAGAGATAGGGAAAGAACAAAGGGAAAAGTTTTTCCAAGATTATCCAGAACTTGACTTGGATTTGGATTTGGGACATTAATAAATAAGAATTCTTTCAATGTGCCAAGTGTATACACAGTTGGATTTCTTTATAAAGGACCCACTTATGTTACTCTTAAATTTAAAAAAAGAATAGCTTTGGTCGTAATTTCTTCAGTTCTGTTCCAAATTTCAAGCCTTGATAGCTCAGAAATATCGGATTTTGTCTCGATTTTATAAATAAAGCCTGTGAAATTGAAACAAAGTTTGCTTTTTCAGAGCTGAAAGTATCTAGGGTATCTGCAAACTCAAGAGAATATTAGCTTTTGGGATTACATAATATTTATATTTATATTTATCACATATTATATTTTGAAATTTTGAACTTTTGAAGAGCCTTTTTTTGGAAGAAATTTTTATAAGGTACCCTACTCAAGGTATTCTCTAGCAAATTTCTGACTATAATAGCAACTGATTCATCCAAAAACAGACTCTCGAAATTTCTAAAACGTTTCTGACTTTCCCTAATCTACACCTATACTTGTGGTATAACTAATCTTTAAAATTTTCAAAAGTGAAATAATTTTCGAAATTTGGAAAAAGTAAAGGTTTTAAAAGTGTCTTCTTATCAGTAGGAAACTTTTTATAGAAGTTTTATAAAAGTTTGCAAATTTTTTTTAATTCTTGAGTTCAACTGATTTATCTATTCAAGTTTTGGGCAGACAGTTTTGTCAAGATTACAATCATCCCCTTATTTCATTATTTGATGCTAATATAATAATTTATTGAAGCCATTTATCCACACTGTCTATCTGTCACATTTACATACAAGTAGGTACAAACTTTATTATACTTTGTATAAGAAAAAACTTGAAAAAATTAAGAATTTTTACAAGTTTATTTTTAGTGGAAATGATGCATTAGATGTCTTACTTTATACTGATAGTAAATGGAAAACATCTCCGAATAAATTATTGTGATGCCCACGAAATGTAATTGGAATTTTTATTAAACAAACTACCTACTTGTATTGTATTGTACATAAGTACTTTTGATATTACAAAATGCATACTAAATAATTGATGGGCAGTTCAAGTGAAGTATCCCTTGATCATAAGAATTTATATGAGAAATTGTTCCCAAATTGCTGAACAAGTAAAATAAAATAAAATTACTCATTTGGGCTGCTTAAATGAGGCTATTCACAAACTTTAAATATCCTTTATGATAAGTACCTGCATACTTAAAGTGTATTCTTCAAGTTTTAAGCATCTTCTCCAAGTCAAATCATCCAAAAAAATTGCAATTCTTTGAGTTATTTTGAAAGCTATTCTGTCCAGAAGTCCTAAATGTGATTAATGATCATGGAATGATTTCGAAATTTTTAAATTTTATGATACTTTTGTAAAAAAAATTCTTAATTTTGATATTTTTTTGATGCGAAAAATCAAGATTAGGTAAATTCTGTTTTTTTCTTGTTTTGATCTTAATAAAAATTTTGAGATATTTTTGTATTAGTATTAATAGAGCATTTTATTATGCATTGGAAATGCATATTTTTGTTTTTAAAAGTATCATGTACTTAGGGTACTAATGTTTTGATTTTGTGAATTTTTCCGAGAAATCTTGATTTTTTTGAAGTTTGAAGATTACTAAGCACATTCAACTATCAGATATGTACATGCCTATATCTACCTTCTATTTAAAGTACCCTACCAATTCAAACTAAAAGTTTATAAGTATCCATTATACTGTTGAAAACTTAAATTCTCAGTTAAAAGACTCATACAATACAATACGATTCTATAGGTTTAATATAAAAGATCAAGATCAAAGAATTATAAAGTCAAATTTTAATTGAAATTGTTTGAAATTCAATATTTGAAGATTATATATTTAATCTCTTCATTGACATGAGACTTTCAAATTATATTTTTAGGTAGGTAAATTGAATCTCTCTCGAATTATGTTATGATAAAATATATTCATGTGCAAATTTTGGTTTAACTTGACTTTTGGCACAAAATTGTATGAAAATTCACATTAACTATTATATCTACTACTAGTATTCTGTAAAATAGTAATGTATAGGTACTTGTTCAAAGTACAGGGTCGAATTGGCAAACCGAAGAAACCCGATTTCTCGGGGTCTGACTGAGAAAAATTCTCAAAAAAAAGTTTCAGATATAACAACTCTGAAATTGTGAAACCGAGTCAGTTTTATCACAAAGTCTTCACCCGGATAGTGTGCTGTGGTTTTGATCCTGGTTTCTCAAAACTATTTTTATTTCTCCTTTGAACATCTTAATAAAGCCCAAATTATTCAAGTCTCGTACTTATACTTATGTCTTATACTTGAGGGACTTATGGAGTCTAATAAAATAATTAAAACTCTTCAAAAGACATGAAATGTCCTACAAATTTTATTAGAATCGGCTTGAAATGTCTAAAAATCTTTTTAAAATTTGCAAAAAAATTAGTTCTAAAAGTTCAAATTCTTAGTGATTAGTGATTCTTGTGATTTGTGATACATTGTGAGTTTGTGAAATCTCGATTTTTTTATGAAAAATGGATGAAATTGTGGATAAAATTGTCCTGTATGATGATGATGTTGGTGGGTCACTTGAGAGTAATTTATCATCAGAGGAAATAGCTGAAAGTTTACCGGGCCTTTCATTGAGTACCAGGTGAGTTTCAGAATTTATTGTCCAGTTTATTAAACTTGAGTTGAGCTTTGATAACTCAATTTAATCCAGGGTTTTTTCAAAAAAAGGGGAAATTGCTCACGTAAAAAACATCATAATCATACAAGTAGTACTAGTACTTGTATGCACTAGTCAAGTATGTGAAAAATTGCATTAGATTAGGGGTAGGTAGTGGATTTGAGGTGAAAAATAGACCAACTCGGTCTAAGAATCGTTTCCCATTTCTCAAATGTTTTACGGCACTCTTGAAAGTCATAAATGAGGTTTAATAATAGGGAACGAAAGGAGGTCTCGAGGGGTACTTTTATTTTTATTATTATTATTATTAGGTTTTTTTGGGAATGGAATCTCCAGATGGATGGACAGCGAAAAATTACGAGAATTTGTTTTTGATCGACAATCTACCTATGTAGTTCAAATTACCCCTGAAATATGAATCGAAAACTTCGTGATGAGATTTTCGAAACACTGTAAAAAGTATAGGGAAGGTTTATAAACCGAGAACCATTTTTAATATCTACTTACATTACATATATGATATATACCTACTTTTGGGTGGCTTCAATGAACGATTAATTGAAACGAAAATTAACAATAGCATACTCGCAATATATGAGTATTTTAAAGTAAACCTAAATATAAATTAACATTACGAGAACGAGAATTTAAAAAATTTTGCTTGAATTCTTTGAAATCTGGAAAAACTTATAAAATCCCATGAAAAATAGAATGATCCCATTCTAAATCTAAACCGATACTTGGTAATTACAAATATAATGATTTGTTTTCAAAAACTTGAATCATTTCTAATAGAAAATTTTAACACCATTCAACAAAAAAATTTATTGAAAAACTTTAGAATACAAAATATTTTAGCTTACATATTTCTTTTCATTTTCGGAAAAGTATTATAAAATTGACCGAAATTCTTAATGATACAAAAATAAGAAAAAACGATCTTTTTAATTTGATGATTTAGCGTTTTAGTTTTATTTCCATTTTTGATTTGGTAAAGGAAAATTATGACTTGCGAATCCTTAGAAAAGCATAAAATGAATTGGTTCAATTTTGGAATCTTATAATCTTACAACCGGTCTAAATTTTCCGGTTCATCACCATTTTACCCTTCTAACCTATGAAATTATCTGTAATGTAAATGCTAGTAGGTAGGGTAGGTACTTAACATTTGTAAGCCCTGTTCAGAGTCTAGGTCTAGGTATAAAGTTTTAAAGTCAAAATAGTAAAATTTGAAGCAATTTTAAAGGGGAAATGGGATTTTATGTGACTTTGAAACATTTTTGTTTTATTATGTGGAAATAGGTAGGTTATTAGTTATTATTACCTAGTATACTAGTGCCTTTAAGTAAGTACCTACCACAGTTATATTGGTAAGTTTAAGTATAAACTAGAATATTTTATGGATATTTTGCTGATTTATCGACTGATATTATGAATTACAATTTTTTGAATCATACCACGTATTACCAATATATTTTCGGAAATTCCAATTTAACAATATTACCCTTATATACAGTACTCTTATATGCTTTTAGGCTTAAGGGTGTGAAAAATATGCATCATTTTTTACTAAAAAGGCCAAAATAGTATAGTGTATCAAAATGGCTTCGAATTAATCTCAATTATATATCGTTCTCGATTTTTCCCTATACCATCAATCATATAATTCATAATCTAGAGATTTTTTGCAATTTTGTCGCAAAAAAACTGAAAGATCCATTTTTGATTAAATTTGAAATTAGTATGGCTGCCCAGAAGAGCAGAATTAATTTGAACTCACTTTATCTTTGATATAATTAAAAAAGTATCTCAAAGTACATTTATAAGTTAAAAGTAAATATATCTACACGATTTTAATTAACTTTATAATGAAAGTTGTCTAGATTTATAATTTTTATATGGAAAATACTACGAGTATATTCAAGTCTACTACTTTGTACTGATATGATTCAAATTCATCTGGTTTTAATTAGCAATATTAATGAAAGTACCAAACACCATTGGTAGGGTTAAACTTAATTTTTATTACAAATATCTCACTCAAAACTAGTAGATACTATGTAGACAGAGTTCATAAATTTATCCATCTTCAAGCCTAGTACACAGTTTAGTGCTAAATTAATAGTTTACTATTAAAGATAAGTTGTAAAAGTTTTGCTTAGATCAGCACATGCTGATGATATTATCCTTACTTATATCATTCTGGAAAGATATACCTAGTGTACAGTACAGTGCAGTGGGTATAGTTACAGTCGAATATCTGCATAAAGTTTACCGGTATTTTATGCTCATTTGAATAAAGTAGGTATGGTATAGGGATACTGTATCACAAAATATGAATTATCAAAAAAGTAGATATGAGCATTTTCCATTACCAAAACCCAAAATTAAAAAAAATTGAGTAAAATGCAGTGTTAGATTCATCTTTGAAAAACTAGATTTTGAAATCAATTTTCAGTAAATACAAGTGCCTATAAGTAGATAGCTAAGTACATAGTACTTACCTAGCTATTACCTAATTTCTATTGAAAATTATGACAGAATATGGTTTTACAGAGCTAATTTAATTTAATTAGTCATAGTCTCATAGGAAATTTTTTTCTTAATAAATAATTGTACTTTAGGTTAAAGTATCTAAAACCTAATCAAATCTGATCAATTATACGTTCCATTCATATGATTTAGCCTATATAGATACACGATTTTGCTAATGTTTGTGTATTTATATTTAGTTGGAATTAAGGCCGACCAAATCTGATACTACATACTCATTCCTTTGTTAGAAAATAATAATACAATTGCAAAATAATTGCAATATTTTGAAATTTCGAGCATTAATTAATGATTTCAAAGGCTACTTTATACATATATCTACCTATACAGGTTTATATATTTTCGTATTTCATTCTGAATTCTGAATTTGTATCTTTGAGTCCTTTGGGATAATCTTAGGTAGTAAATAATAATATTAAACAAGTTGTAAACCTGATGATCCGGAAGAAGATAGAACTTTGATCCCCGGCCGAAATCAACAGGGAATTAATGCTCCCACATATTAATAGTACCTAACTATATGTACTTGTAGGTTTTTAGCATAATATTTAGTCTCAAAATCTCAAAATATTTTGCGTTTTTCATATCCATTAAGTTTAAACGTGTTTCATAATCTCTTATACTTTAGACGCTATTAAAAACATCCTTTTACAAAAACATTTAGAAACTCGTTTTGCTTACAAAGTCTAATTAGCCTGGATACACATAATGTAGTATAGTAGTGTAGTGTATAGTAGTGTAATAAACTATGTTTTGCAAAATTTGACCGTGAGTTTTGATGATCTTTAGAGATCACTAGTGTTAAAGGAAGTGCCTTGAACAAGTATACTATATCCTATTTAAATTCACCTAGTTGTGTTACCTATATTACAGGTTATATAAGTAATATTATTACAATATATTTTCAAATCTTGTACTTTTAGTTTGTTTTGCATTTTATTATATCATGGAAAAATACAAATACAATAGGATTTTTGGTTAAAATTTAATAATAAAACAACCTTTACATAGTACATAGTAATCTACTTATTAGAATCTACTTGTACTAGTTACTCTACAGGATTTGTACTTGTGGTACGTGATCTTTGGTTGAATTGAAATTTTACCCGGTTTGACATGTTTAGAATTTGATTTCAAGGTTTCAAAATTGAATATGGGGGGATCAGTTGGCTTGTGTAGAATATGACATGAATCATTTTCTTTAATTCTAATCCTAAAGTACAGATACTGGTATGGAGTGGATAGGTATTAGGTATGGTATAAGTGCATTTTGCAAATTTCGTTTAGATTCTGATGTTGTCGTAAATATGCAATTTGAATGAATTTTTCAGGTCTAGTGGAGATATTTGAGTATGGAAAATGGAAATAAGATCATAATTTATAAATATTTATTTTATTATAAGTATTAACCCGCACGCACTTATTGAAAAAATGAGTGAGCTATAGTGCCCGTAAACTGTATTTTTGTATAGGTATTAGAATTAGAATGTTTTGAATTTAATACTTGGTTTTTGGTTACTTTTTGCAGATTTTTGCTATTAGCACAGCTTTATTATACACCTTTACTATGTCTTTTCGGTGTAATTGGGAATGGATTATCTGTAACTGTTTTTCGGAGATCGAATTCTCATCGAAACCTTTCATCATCATTTTACCTGTCGGCTCTGGCAATATCAGATACGGGATTTTTAGTAAGTATACTTACATAACCTTACATAATAGTAAATTGTGGCCTTTCAGTTGAAGTTGAAATAGGTCTGTCTGAAACTGAAAGCCTGTCAGAAATCTAGAATTTCAAGGGCAATCAAAATTCATTTTTGTCCCATAATTATTATACTAATATTATGATTTATGCTGGTTCTGAATAATTCTCTTCTATTCGAATCTTACTGAACCTATTGTAGAGTATTTGATGATATTTAAAATTTCCAGGATAAATATTTAACTGAATTTTTGTATTTAAAGTTCACTCTGATAGCTGTATGGATTGATGATCTTCAACTGGGATTCAGAATCGTATCCTTTGGATTACTCTGTCCTATAATAATGTTCATCGGACAGGTAAATACCTACCTATATGAACTTATATTATTTATTAAACACTTTTACCAGGAAAATACTACATCAAATTTTAATCATAAATTTTCAACAAGTAAACCTTCCTTATTGAAAAATGCAAAATTGATAATATTAGTACATATCGGTATCGGTAGTTTCACATTTAAAAAAAACTGAAAGTTCAATTGAAGCAGATTTAAAATTTTTACATTTAATATATTTCATTTGTATATTTTTTCGAATTTTCTTCTAATTTATGAATTTTTTGCTTAATTTTTGAGAAATTTCCTTTGCATAATTGTTCCTGTACTTGTATTGTACTATCTTGTAATATTTATTTTATGATAGTGTACTTTACCCAGTGATTCCTATTTCAACATCCCATGAGATTAAGGGATCAAAATAACAGTCCGAACCCGAATCTCACTAAATAAATACTTTTTACAGGATCATGGTATTACATTGTATTATATTTCAAATACGTAGGGTACTATAAAGTACCCTACCTATCTATAAAGTATCAAAGTATCATACATTGTAGATAAACTCTAATCTCATCGAGATTTACATTTCAAATGGAAATACACACAAGATTTCACACAAAATTCCCAATTTTTTAAAAAACAATTATTTGTCTTTTCAGGTGACTTGTTTTTTATCAGTTTGGCTCACAGTTGCATTTACAGTTGAAAGGTAAGATCAATATTTTATTATAAAGATATTTACAAGATTTTGTACTTGATCCATCCATGATAAAATTTATTATTTTTTTTTTAGATTTTTTGCAGTATGCTATCCGTAAGTTTACAATTAATACCATAAGTACTTCATAATATAAATTATCTAGGTTGATAAAATAAGAAGAGATCTGTCATTCTCATTTTATTTATGTACTTCTAATATCCTTTTAAGTATCTGATGACAGGATATTTAAAGATCTCAAACATTTTTATCTTGCAAAAAATAATCGCGGATATATCAGATAAGTTTTTCAATAAAGAAAAATTAAAAATTTTGAAAAATCCCCTCCCTCGCTTTAAAAATTAAAAAATAATTTTTTAGGGGAAGGG
>JAQIXA010000957.1:0-31125 GCA_034699045.1 Nanhermannia cf. coronata Gr-Ori-00579
TCCTTATTTATTCATCATTCATAAGGAATGATGCTTAAATATTACCAGTAATAGTAATTATGCAACTTATTTACAACTGATGTTGAATCAAAGAAAATGTATAAAAATCTACTACAGATAGATAAAGATATTAAAATATTTAAGGATAAGCTAGATTTTTACTAGCTCTTCAAGCAGGCTAATTTCACATTTGAAACTTTTCAAATTTGCCATTTAAGTGCTCCTATACCAGATTTGAGTTTAAAAAGTTAAATCCAAGTTTAAAAGGCAATTTGCTAAAAAGCTTTAAGGATCTTTATAACGAACTTTTAACTTTTTAAAAGGACAAAAAAGGCCATTAGGAACACTTTAACTAGGGTATTGGCATTTGGCAAAGAAGAAAAATTTCTAAGCCTTTGTCTAATATCTCTATGCTTAAAAGTAACCTTTCATTTTTTGTAAAAAAGAATCAAAAAAACACCAAAATATTTGAAAGAATCTATTCGGCTTTCAGGCCTTTCCATGTTAAACCTCCTATAAAGGCTAGAAAGCCCATTATATTCCCAGGATATCTTTTCTATTAAGATTTTGTAAAATTTTTCAGGCATCTTTTAAGTGATTTTTTAAAAATTTTTAAGAATTTTGGATATTTTAAATCAAGTGAAAGTTTACTTGAAAGTTGAGACAAATCAGCTCAGCTGAATTTTCTCTAAAAATTTCCAAAATCTAAGGGTTTATTGGCATAAGGTATACTATAATGTACTATATTTGTTTGGCTAATCACTTTTTCCCCTTATAGAAATACTATGCCTTAAATGCCTTGAGGCAGAAAAAAATTCGCCAGACCAGCTTAAATGTATTAAAAAAGTCTCGAAATATAATTTTGGATAGGACATTTCGCGTCTGTTGTTACGTTCAGTTCAGTAGAAAAAAAACTTTATATTTTTATAATCCAATTGGGATTTCATCCAATAATTTCCTATCAAGTTAATGGCTTTGAATGAGAAATTACTTTTTTTTTCAAAACCTTATCACTTGGACTCACTTTGGACTTGAAAAATTATAAAAATTGGGGGAGAATTGATAACCCATCAAAAATATTCTTACACGAATCATCATAAAAGCTTTTTCTATCAGTATCATCAAAGTATCTCGACTTTTTCTTATCATCCATATTATAGTCTATAAAGGGATACAAAATCCATTAAACAAATTGATTTTGAAAATGTAAAATTTTGTTCTAATTTTGCTCAAAAAAATTCTATCTTTTAATGATTTTTCTTTAAATTTTAATAAAATTTTGAACCTAATAATAATTTTGAACATATAGTACTATCTAGTAAGGTATAGTACTAGATAGTACTATATGGTAGATTTATGTATAAAGATATGAAAGGAAATGTGATAAATTTCGAGTAAAAAACTAAAAACTTTTGTTTCAAAGTTTAAAAAGTCTATTATGTATAGCCTAGCCGGCCTTACCTAGCTTAAATATGAATAGGCAAACCTTTAAGTAAAGTATAAATCACCAAAGGTACATTTCGGGTAGTTGGCAAAAAAAGTCATAATTTATCAAACTGCGAAAAAGACAGGATATAATTTGCATTTTTTCCTACTTTACTTTACTTTACTTTCTAGAATATTTTACTAAAAAAAATGAAAAAAATTCTTAAATATCTGTACAAGTAACTTGTACTACCCTATAATATAGTACTTTTTTTAGGAATTTTCTTAACTTTCTACTAAAATCCTAGATGAAAAATATCCCACCTAAATTTCAGGCCGGATTTTCCGGTCTCTTTAGCTCTTAAATTTAAAATTTTTTTTAAACGAAATTTTTACAAATCTACAGAGTAGATGGATACTCGTAGATTGGTAGCAAAAAACTTTTTAAGCATTTTTTTTTAGCTATTTTGACCTGTAAATTTTCTCAAATTTTCTAAAAATTTCAAGTACTTTGGGTACCTATTACCTATATTTCCTTGAATATCCTGGCTATTTCTTTATCTTGGCCAAAGGTATATTCTGTAGGTAATTTTTTGTTATTTTTTGCTCAAATATTCTGGTCTCGTAAGATATTGTACAATTATCTGGGCAGGGTTAGCATGCGAACTTATGGAAAATAAGGTGGACTGGACTTGATTCTTGTAGTATTTTTAAGAGTAATAATTACGAATTTTGTAGATGTTCAGATATTTCCCATGTCTAATCCCGGCCACATTAAATCAGTCTAATTGAGTTGTTGTGGCCAGTCGACATGAAAGGGAAACTCTTATAGGCACAAGGCATGCACATGGGGTTCAACTTACAAGAAATATGGCTTATTTTTTTCAGACTTAAAATATATTTAAATGTATTCAAACATATGGAAATATACATATACCTATACTAGGACATAGTATCCATGGGCAGGGCCAACCTATTACTAACTACTAACTAGAGTTTGAAATAATGGCTGATCCTTACCCGAAAAAAAAGCTGGAAACAAAAAACATTCTGCCTGAATTATTCAAATTCAATATCTACAACTTGATTAGAATTATATCAACAATTTGATAACCTATCAACTATCTGGCAATGGAAAACCTGCCAGTTTTTTAATTTTTTTTTAGATAGTATCTAATGTATAATAAAAATATAGGCAACTATACTGGGTTCTATAATAATTTGTTTATATATCTATTAGTATCATCTTAATTTCTCAATAAATCTTTGAGGGTAGTAAATTGACACAAATTAAATTATTACCCCACAAGAGATTTCCCTTTTCGAAAAAAAAACACTAGAAGAATTAACAGATACTAGGTACTATACAAACCAAGCCTAGTATTGAGAAATATATATTTAGTTTTTGGTCATAAATAGATATAAATCCCTTGACTCAATCTCACTGTACATTAATACATATTAGTTTTACTTTGGGTTACAAATAAAATAAAATATACCTTATACTACTAGATACTGTAAGGATAAACCTGCAGTGAGTCAATTTACCAGCTATATTAATTATTCAAACCTAGATTAATGGAATTTCAAATTTGAAACTACCCCAACCTTTTAAATACACATTTTCAGCCTTAAAATATCACATTTGTCTAAAAGTCTATTTAGGATCGATAGCTTTACTACGCTATAGCTTACATATACCGAAAATCTGTATAATATATTTTTGGAAATTTTTGATTTTGATTTTGAATCTGGTTTCATAGTCCCTATTTATTGAATTTTTGCTATTTTTTTGCAGACACAATTGCTCATATGATGTACTTGACAATTTTTAGGAAGTAAATATAATTTTTGGTTTTTCTTTGTATTTTCAGGTGCAAATGGGTTGAGACGTCGAGGTCGTCAAACTTACACGAGATACCAGACTCTTGAGTTGGAGAAGGAATTTCACACAAACCATTACTTGACCCGAAGGAGGCGGATCGAGATGGCCCATGCCCTCTGCTTGACCGAAAGGCAGATCAAAATCTGGTTCCAGAACCGACGAATGAAGCTGAAGAAGGAGATCCAGGTACATTATCATTTGTTAGTAATTAATATTGCATTAATTCATTAACTCTTGAGCTATATTTAGGTATAATTATATATTCAAGGACTTTTGAAAAAACTTGGAAATTTTTTTGAAAAAATCGAAAAATTGAATTTTTGTCGAAAATGGGTCGATGATTCTGGCACACTTTAGGAAGAATCGAGCTGAAAATACGATTTTTGATCACAAGAAAATTGTAAAAAATGGTCAAAATTTTTGCTAAAATTGCCTAAAATTTGACCTCTGGCCCGTGGGAGTTCACCTTTTGGTCCTAAACCTAACATAAACTAACCTAAAGAAATCATAACTACTTAATTTAATGGGGTCCTAAAACACTTCCCAATCACTTTTAAGTGCCAATTTGGTGTTTAGAGCAAATTTTAGACCCTTTAGAATCTATTTCAACAAAAAAGTATTCGATTTTTGAAAAATTTCCAGTCTTTTCCCATGTATACTCTCTATTTGCGAGGAAAAAAAATTGAGATTGAGGGAAAACCATTTTTCGAGATTTTGTACCAAAAATAATATATCTTATATAACACAAATCTCTCATTTTTAAAGTTTTTGCTTTCTTATACTTTTAACATAAACATAAGTTCCTTTTCTTGTCCTGCTGAATTCTAACAATTTTTAAATTCAATTTTTTTGAAATTTTAGGCCATAAAAGAATTGAACGAGCAAGAGAAACAAGCCCAAGCCGCCAAAGTAGCAGCCGTTGTTGGAGGACATGATCACAATTAACCCTTAAAAAATACAATATTTATTCTCAACTCTTTAAGTATCCCCTAAACCAAGTAAACTGATCAAAAAATCTCCAAGAAATCCACCAAAAATAATTTATAACAATTTTTCAAGAAAAACGAGAAACTCGAGCAAAAAAAGTCCCCCCAAATTATGAGAAGAAGGAATGTAAAAAAAAAAAATTTCGAATCAAATTGATACCACCAATGTATACTACAATATATACGAAGTATTTTAAAAACCCTAAAAAAACTCATAAAACATTATGTGAATAATTAATTTTATGAAAAGATACATACATAATATAGATACTATTTGTAGGATTATTTACTCTAAATAATGAGAAAGAAATGCTTCTTACTTTACCTTAAAATATTCTAAAATTAAATTCTAAAAATACTATTTAGATATAAGGATTTATAAACCTTTTCAGTACATCTATAATAGTACTACTGTCGACATGAAATTTTTGCAAAATCAAAAACCATCTGTAAAAATCAAAAACAAATCAATCATTTTCTTTCTTATACATACGGTAAGCAAAATATTTCTCTAGTTTTTCTAAACTCAAGTCAAGTCATAAACTAAGGGACTAGATATCAGTAGAATACCCTCAGAATCAGAATTCAGAACTAAAATTTTGTAATAAAAAAATCGATTAAAAGCTCTATTGTACTTCTTTGTCATTTACATAAAAGCAGACATTTTTAAAGAAAATTGACATTTCAATTCTTTTATCCAAAATTTGTCCAGAAACTGGAGAATCGAAACTTCAGGGTCTTTTAATGCTCAGTAGTCAATATCTATTAGGCTTTTTTTGAACCAAAATTCTAAAAATTTTATATAATTTTGACATAATCCAAATCTGTATTTACAAAAAAGGCCAAATTTTTCAAGAAATTCATTTTAAATTCCCTATATAAGCTATACGAAAAAGGTAAATTTTTGCAAAATTGCTTTGAATTTTATTCCAATATTAGGTGAAAACCCAGACTTAATTTAGAATTGTAAAGCAAAGTTTTTTTTGACGAAAGTGAAAGCATTTATAAAAAAGAAATATGGACATTTAGCATGCATTTAGACATGTCTACACTGATATGATATTATACATAGGTAGGTACTAGAGTATGTATACTGCTGGTATTAAGTATGTAGTTTTTTGGCGTTTAAACTTCAGTTAAAGTCAGTTTGTGAGCATTTATGCGGCCGTAAATGCCAAAAAACCCTTTTCATGACTATTCTACTACCTACTTATCCTACGAGTGAGTCTATTCGACTAAATATGAGCCGACCTTTACTTTCCCTTTATTTTACTTTATTTTACGAGATATACTTAAATCTAAACTACCATTTACCACCATGCTAAACTACCACTATTTATTATGTAAACACACTATCTAACATACAATATGTATATACCTGTATCTATAAGGGGTTTAAAAATATGATAAATAATTCGCAAATTCAAATAAAACAAGTCCCCCTACAAATATGTACAGATCCTCATCCTCAAATCGTCATATTCAGAACTTATACTTATAAAAAGCCATTAAGAATATAGCAACTCGAATTTTGCTTTTTTTAAAAAATAGTTCGTAATTACATTTTGAATTGTGGTATCTAAAACAAAAAGTGGGCACTACTCAATTTTTGTTAAAGGATATATTCAGCTTTTGGTCCTTTTCCATAAGGAAAGGGCCAGAAAACTGATTATAACCCTAAGATACCCTTAGATATCTATTTATGTAATGTTAATTAATATTAAATTACCTAAAATATCCATTGTAATTAACTTTCTATAGTTTAAATGAACGATTCATAGGTAGATATTCATTTTGTTAGAAAATAAAAAGTTGTTTAAATTGTCCCAAATGTATTTTATGCCCTCTAATAAAGCATCGGCTCAAATGGTAGTTTATGAGTTTCAAGTTCGTGGGAGCTACTATAGGAAATGAGCGTAGGAATACTTTTGTAAAGCACTTTTCAAATAATATACGAGCCAAAATCACACAAAAAAAAGCCAGTAAAATTTCCCTCAAGGGTCTGAAAAGGTCCTTTTTAAGGATTTTTAAGGATCATAAAAGTCCTTATATTAAAAACACTACATTTATTATTTTATGACTTGACTTTCAGTTTCTTTATCTTTTAAAAACTTTCAATTTTACATTGTAAAACACATACTAATAATAATTTTTATTCTCTCTATTTTCAGGTGACAATTTATTCAAGAAAGAATACCTCTCTCATCTCAAAGTGAGTTAAAAAAGTGAGTTTACAAATCCCCTTAAAAGTGCGTTTTTTTTCGGTTGTTTTCTTTCGTTTTTCCTTCTAATTTTGTTCAAGCCTGCAATATTTCCTATAATAAGTAAGTTAGTTTTTACTTCGTAGAATAGATTTACAAAAAAAAATATTTTAAATACTTGATACTATGTGTAACCAACAGTATACGATAAACAAATATACGATTATGTTTCATAAATATGTTATACGAATTTTTATTTTAAATGATATTTTATTATAGGATATTTAAAATCTAACCTAGTATAGTTTAGATTAGTCTAATATATTGTACATAAAATTGTGTAAATAGTAGTATAACAATCCCAAAAAAACTCAAAAAATCCAAATAATATCTAGATAGATTTAATGACTAAATTAATTATAAATATTTCTCAAAGTTTATTTTCTTTTTATGTCATATATACTGATAGAATTACATAATTAAGGTTCTAATAAGGCTCTAGTAAGTATTAAATGTGTGTGAGATTGTCTTTTTTTTGTTTTTGAATTTTTTAACCGAGTTTTAAATGGGAATTACTAGTAGTACAGGGTGTTTTTTAAATGACAGTACTTACTTTGCATGTGAATAACTCAAAGATCATGAGCCCAATTTCCAGGGTACATATATCATTCGATAAAGGTTGAACAAACTTAGATATTACATATTGCATGTCATAATCCAAGATGGCTAATTAATGCGATAGCGTAAATTTACGAAAAACTACTTCCTTTTTTTAATTTTCAAAAAAGATTTTTTTTAAAGGGCTCTAACTTTTGAAACCCTTGAAATAGAAGCCTCTATTTGGTGCCAAAATGTTACAAAATTATTAAACTTTATGATTACAAGGTTTTGACAATTTAAAAAGCTCCAATCACTGTATTTTTTGGCACCATATTTGAAAAAAGATCTATTTTTCGTAAAAATTACCCTATCGTAATAATTAGCATTTTTTGATTTTGACATGTAATACGTTCTATCTAAGTTTTTTCAACCTCTATCAAATGACATGTATATCATGGAAATCTGGCTGATGGTCTTTGAGTTATTCACATTCAAAGTAGGTACTGTCATTTAAAAAACACCCTGTATAGTTTTTAAAATACAAAATTAGTAGTATAGAATTTTCGAATTTTTCATAGATAGATAATTTGTAGTATAGAAGTTCTTATAAAAGTATTACTACTGACTATTAGTACTATTGTAATGTAAATACGATAGATGTTAAGAAAAAATTTAGCAAATTTTACAAAAATCTACAAAAAAGAACGAAAAAATGCAATTTTAAAAGGGAAAAAATGTCAACAGATATACGTAGAAACAAACAATAATTAATTAAAAAATAATTAACTATAATAATGTGTATTGTGTGTATACTATTTAAGTAATTAAGGACTTTAAGGCAAAAATATGCTCTGAAACAAAACAGATATACGATTTTTTGTGTTACAGAAATACCTATACTATATATACTTTAATTTACAGAGTATTTTTTATTTATTTTTACCGAACTAATTATTGATAACACAATTGTATACGAAACTCTGGAAAATGTTGTACACGATTTGATATACGAATATTATTATTACTTAAATAGATAGAGAACTGTAGCTAATACAAATTATAGAAGAGATTTGTGTTCAAAATGATATGTAACTAACTGTAGCTAAAAAAAGGAAATCTAAAGATACTTTAAAAATACCTATTATTAGAGAATCTAGACTTTAGTTATTTATTTATACTATCACTATCTAGACACTACTAGTATTGTTTATAATTTATTATTATCTGAATATTTTAGCAAAATTTGGAAAAGCTTTAGGTGAACTATACCTGTGAATACTATAATATACATACTACTCTAAAAACCGATGTAAAAATTTATAATTGGCTTGTAATTTCGGTCATTTGGTCAAGAAAATAGCTTCGAAATCAATCAGAAAACTGATAGAAATTTGAGAAATTTGAGAAATTTGAGCACATGGTAAATTTGGGTTTTGTCAAATCTTTACTAGTCAAATAAGATTGTCTTTTTGACTAATAGGCGATTTGACAAAATCCTAATTTTCTAAAAAATTGCTAGATATTTGACCAAATGATCCGATTCCTGTATATTTTTTTTGTTAATTTTTGTTAATGATTTTTTTTAGTCAAGAGTATAATCCGAATTCTGAGGGGGCAATACTTAAAGTTAGATAATTTTATTTTTGAATATTATATAGTGTTATAATTTTTATTGATATTTGACAAAATGATTTGAAAACCAAGTAGATATTATACAACTGTATTTGTCGTTTTTAAATTTTATAGATAATTTTTTTTGAATTCCAATTGAGTATCAAAATTTTTAAATTTGTCCTCCTAATCTAAAGTGTAAGATTAGCTATATAATCTGTAAAGTAAAAATTATTAAGGCAAATAATATACGTACTAGCTCTTACAACTTACCTACTATATAAATGTATACTATACTACTATACTATTACTTTAATTAAATTTATAATTAAGATATAATTTAGATATAATTAAGCTAAGTTAATTGTTATGATGATGTATTTGTGAACTGTGACTTTTTTGTCTGAATTCCCATAATTAAATATAAAAATTTGCACAAAAATAATCCTCTTAAAAGTCTCGTATCTTTATACATAGGTACTTATTTCGCATATACCTATTATCTGTATCTTATAGTATAGTTAAAAAAGCATAAAATTTAAAGATTTTGGGAAAAAAATGGCTTTTTTGAAAGGAAATGGGTAATCTTTATCCGCTTGATCAATTTTTGTAATTGGTAAGCGTGAATTTGAAATTCTGTCGGTCAAACCCAAGGAGTTTGTCTTGGATGTTTATCATTACCACCTACTCATATACTCATAGTCATAGTCAGTATTATTATAAGCAAAATTCACAAAAAAAAATGAAAAGATTAGTCAAATATACAGAGTAGTATGGGAAAAAATCAAGATATAAAATGTCAAATTTGAAATATGAAATTTGAAAAGAATCTTCGCCATTTGAATGTGAACATAACACTTTCTGGTCATAAAATTATTTAGGTAAAATAGCAGAAAAACAATTTTGAATTAGGGAATTTGCATTTCAAAACATGGAAACCCATATTATCAAAAAATTTCTGACTTTTAGGGGTACTGTAGGTAGTCTGTAATACTGAATATTTCTGTCATAATGGCACAACCAAACCCTATAAGGGTCCTTTAACCTTTATTCCAAATTTGGTTCAAATAATTCCAGTAGTTTTGAAGTAATTCTGGTCAGACAACGCTTAATATTAAGGGCTCGCTTCGCTCGTACAACTCATTTTTTTGCGAATTTCACAAAGATAAAATAAAAAAATTTGCTTTTGGTTTTGGACACATTTTTACTTGATATTCGATCAGAATTTTAAAAATTGCTCAAAGGGGTGTGTTCAAAAACCACATAGATAAGTATAGAGTATAGAGTAAAAAAAAAGTTTTGAATTTTGAAGAAGGTTTTTTAGCATGAGTGGGTAAACTGGGAAATATAATTGAAGGCAAATTAGCAGTTTTCAATGTTATTTTTCACATACTATAGTATAGGATAGGACCCTCTATGTCTATGCAGAATATTTGTTAAATAGGAAATCGAGTTCATTTCTCTTTGAATTACAATTTTCGATATGATTATTTTAATTTTATACCTCGAGAGAGAGAGCCCTATAATATTATTAAATATACATTTCGTTCAGCTTTTTTTGCATTTTTTCCGCTTGTTTTGGACCTAAGCTATAGTATATAAGTATGTACAGTTTGTTGTAGGCGGTATAAATACATATAAGTAGGTATGTAACATGTATATTATTATTATGTTGGTAAGCAAAATATTTACAAAATTATATCATGTAAATACTGACATGTATGTATGTAATTTTATACATGAGTTTAAGGAAAGGCATTTGTTAGTATGCAAGTAGTAATTTTTTATGATTGATGTGATTGTTCGAGTGATATGAGCAACCGATTAAGATTAATAAAACTCAACTTGGATTACATTTTATTGCATTTTATGACTTATAAAACACTCAAATACACATTAAATACCTCATAAACGAATGAATGAATGACTTCACTTGTAGTACTCTCAATTTTATTTTAATTTTATAATTTATTATCAGCAATATTTAAACCAATTTAACCAGAAATAGGTAAATTAAAAGAGACATTCTGAGATTTTTGAACAAATTATTTTCTTGTAATTGCAATCTCATAATGAGTGGGATTACAAGATTAGGTTTTAGGTAGTAAGTATAGGTTGATATTTTTAAAAATTTGAATATTGACCTTAAAAACGAGGTTTTTTTTGGATTTTAAGATATCTGGATCAAAAATAAGATACCTAATCACAACTATTTCTATTTGTTTAAGGATAAGTTGAGTAACTAATCTATCTATTTTATGTAATAATCAGGTATACTTAAGTACTGAATTTTATAAAAAATCTTGATTAGGTAATTTCATTTTGAGACCAATGTTAAATACATATTTAGCAAAGTAAATTATCGAGATTTTACTTTCTTATGGAGAATAACATGGGGTTATTTGGACTAGGGTATAGGGGATATTATATGGCCAATTGTGAGTTGGTGTGCTGCCGATTTTTCGGAACTACAAACTTTGGATTGCCCAATTTGCTCAAAAGTAGTCGCTACCCCACAATCCACTCCAATACGCGCCCGAAAACTCGAAAAATTCGAGTCTGAGAACCCCTGTACAAGGTTGCCGATCATTTCCCCTATATTTTACCCTCACTCACGTATAAACCTAGGATTCAATAGCTCGAATTACGATTTTTACAACAAAAAATATAATCTCATTTTACTTTTATATTCTTATCAATTTTCATTTTAATCTTTCGAAAATTTAACAAAAATTTAAGATTTTTATCATTCCAGAAAAAAGTTAAATCGACAAAAATCAAATACAAAATTAACCTCATTCTCATTCTCAATTAGAGTTGTAGAGTAATACATAGAGTACATAAACTCAAATATGATTAATTATGTACCCTGCAGTACTTCCTAGAGTACAGATAGATTTGGTAAATTTTTCAAAATTTTTCAAATATTATGCCCTAATATTATGCTATCTGTATCTAGTAGTATCTACGGATTACTAATCTTAAGTACTATACTAGAGGTCCTTTACCTAATACAAGTAGATACTTAGCATTAGTTATTTAAATAAAAAAGATTATTAAAGATTTTTAACGATTGTAAATATTTTGATTTTATAAGTATATTTTTCTACTACTCGTAGATACCTACATAAATAAATACATACCAATAACCCGGCTCGAAAAGCTCGAAAAATGTGCTTGAAAATGTAAAAAGATTTCCCCCTCTGTATTTCATATTACTAATACAGTAGAAGTAGAGTACTTATATTCTGTATAAGCCATATAAAATAAGCCGAGGCATATTTACAAATACTTTTTATCATATGCCCCGAATTTCTCATTTTGTTTTTGCCATTCATGATTACTACTACAGACTACACTATATACGACTATGTATATGTAATACTTGTAACTAGTATGAATGATTCTCTTATTATGTATAGGGTAGGATACTGTATTTTGAGTAAAAGTCGAGTTGTTTGAGTTTGAATTAATTTTTAAAATGCCAAGTAATTAAGACATTACAATTTACACTGCTGTAGAACTCACATGCACTTACTGTGTATGCCATATTACTATTAGAATTACAAGTAGAAATAGCATGGTTTGGTAGTATGGTAGTAGTAGTACTTGTACAATATATCATTTTGATGTATGGGCCAAGTATATTTCGAATTCCTCGACGAAGCATTTTTTGCACTTCTTTGTCTCTTTTTTCACTCAAAAACCGTGCCAGAAAAGAACTTTGCAAGAATTCGGGGTGAATGGAACAAAAAACTACCCAAGCTTTTTGGCTTTTCTCTCAAAATGTTCAAAATATACTATAGATAGAGGACTAACTAACATTGATTTGATGGTTATTTTATCCAATAAAATTTTGTCAAAAATTATTTTATAAGAGCAAAAATTGATCATTTCGAAATTTTGAAATATACCTTTGTATAAGAGCCGTACAATACTTCCAGTTTCTAAAAATTGGATTGAGTAGTTACTTAACTTTAGGAACTTTTATGAGAACTTTAGGAACTAATTTTAGTGGTTGTTTTTACTCGATTTAAAATATTTTTTAGGCAAATATCGACTGGTCAAAAAATCCCACTTTTTAGATTTTTTGTTCTTTTTTTTCGGTGACTATGCTTGGATGATGTATGTACTCTGGGTTTTTTTGGCGGCGACCCAATTTTTCATGTCTCTGTATATAAGGGAGTATGACAGTGGGCTTGGCATTTGACAAATGGTTCTGGAACCATGCTAAACACAAAAAACCTTACCAACAAGAATTATACACAATTCTTAAAGGAAAGTCTCCTCATTTTTTGTTAAGTTAACGAAGCGAAGGAGAAATATTTTTTGTTTACGAATACCAACAGAGAGCCAAAGATTTTTGATTCAGATCTTTTGATATAGAAAAAAATCCAAACCGATATGACAAACATCATCTACTCTAACCATAAGATATAATTAAGTTAAGATTAGTACTTATTTTCTTTAAAAAAGTAAAAATTGATCTAGAGGTATGAATTATCATTATTTTTCCAATTATTGAAGCGATTTTCTAAACTTTGTAAGCCAAGAATTTCGATCAAAATCTGCTTAAAAAACAAGAATTGAATTTCCTTAAACATCAAAAGCATTTCATTAAAAATGAAATCATCAAGATTGAAATGTTTTTATAATTTAAATTCAACTACGAGTAGTCCTGTTCATTATAAAAGGATTTAGGTAAAAAGAATGTATATATAATGGTATATAAAAAAGTACAAAAAAGTATATCTCTTGAGTGAATTTGAATAAATTTTGAAATTTATTAAGTATTCAGTGTTTATAGTGAAAAATAATGAGTTTATCTGAAGAGTTTACAACTTTTCATATAGAATCCATTATAGTAGTAATGATGAGGTATGTAATATGCGTAGTATCTCCTCTCAATCTCCCCATTATAATTCTCTTTTCCTTTAGATCTCAAATTGAGATTTCAAAATTTTGGATTTTGACTCTCATTAAAAGGGCCAGGATAATCGGCGACTTGAGATTTGAGAAAAATTTATTCATTTATTTGGCCACACTAGTCGTCAGTAGACTATATAGTGGCCAATAAAATCTACTGAATTCATCAAAATCAAAATTTTTAATTAAAAAATTTGAATATTTGATGAACTTTTAGTTTCGATATAGGACTTTGTTTATACAGAGCTTTTTTAAAATGATTCAAATCTGAACTACGTAGTACTCGTATATACGAGTATAGGCTCATAAAACAAAACTGAGGGTTTAAAAAATATTTTTTTATCTCTCTGAAGTTCTGAACAAAAGATTGAGTTCGATGATAGAAAAATTGAACTTGGTCTATTTTAAACTTTGTATTTTTTTCATTTTGAATGATAAGGAACCTTTAAATATCATTGGTATATGCCTAACTACTGATTTACACATTTCTCTGTGCTTTTTATATAATGGATAAGTGCATAAATTAAAACTGGAGATCGAATTGTTTAGCTTATCAGTAAAAATGTGACTTTGTGAGGTTTTTAGAGCAAGTTCGAAGGGTGAAAAAATGGATTTAAATATTTGAAAAATAGATTTGTAGGATACAGAAGATGAGAACAAGTACGAGTACAGTATAGAAAAATTTAAAAGCAAAAAATGTGTCATAAATCTTATAGATCATTCAAAGAAAATTTTCAATTTTGGACAAAATTTTAAGAATTTTCTATAAAATGGATCAAATTTTCTAAAAATTTTACAAAAGAGCAGTAGTACAAAAGGTATATTCGGCTTTCGAGCCTTTCCATGTTAAATCTAATGTAAAATAAAGGCCAGACAGCCCAAGATATCCTTTTGTAGTAAATTTAGATACTTTAGTGTTCTTTTGAGTCTGAGTGTATGTTAGTTTTGGCTCAATCTACTACTGTAGTAGTGTAGTATATGTAATAGGATGTAAACTTATGTTGAGTGAATTAGTTTTAGAAAAAGTTGAAGTTAAAAAAAATCGAGTTTTTCGAGTTGACAGTTTCAAGATTTATTTCTGGGGAAGCTTTAAATTTGCGATTTGTTTGCTCTAACGAGTAAAAATACTTTTGCTAATCCTGTTCTTTAGATTAGAAAATGGAAATATATAGTATTTGGGATATGAGAAGCATTCCTTTAGCTTTACTTTGACTTATACTTGTACCAAATATATTAAAATTTAAATCTCGAGTCTGAGATTTTCAAAACTACTATATAGTATACCATTGACATAAGCTTTTGATTTGTTTTTTCCTTACTAAAATCCTTACTGCCAAGACTAATATTTCACTACCATACCATACCAAGTCCATTTGTTTTATCTTGGAGATACATCTACCTTACATCAAATTTTTTTTAAATTTTGCCTAAATTTCTTTACTGGATTTGACAAAACGATGTCTAATATAAAATACCTCAAACTTTTATTAATCATCAAAAATAAGGTTCTTTTAAGATTTTAATTATAAATGAAAAATAGACGATTACTAGACTAGTAATTGCGAGCTCTAAGCCGTTTTATCCAGTATTATTTGTCTAATTTCATAGCTGAGGCTTCCACAAGTGTGTGTCATCGAGAAATCTCTTTTTATTTTTTCTAAAACTAAAACTAAAATAAAGAGCGAAATAGTCAGAAAGTATTTCTTGAGTATTTCGAACGAACCGAATCTGAGCTGCCGTATTTTCTTTATTTGACCCCAGTGGCTCGTAAAAGCATTATACCATGACCAAGCTCTCAGAAATCTACAATTTTTTTTCTCTCTTTTACTAAAATACTTATTTATAAGAGCAATCTAAATGAACAATATGCATTTGAAATACACACACACTCAATAGTGAAATAGGATTATAAAGTGTAAATTCTTACAAGTAATCATACAAAAATATCCAGAAAATTGTTCAAATTCAATTATTTGAAAATATAGATTACTCTCACTCTAAACTCTCAAGTAATCTGCGACTTGAGTATAAAATTAAAATTTCTGGATATTCTGGTAGATAGTAGATATATACATACCAGTTGTTTTGTTATACTGAAATTGATAATTCGAATAAATTTAGGATTCAAATGATCAAATAATTGTCCTAAATTAACAAAAAAAATTTCTTAACATAGATACGAAAATCAGGAAATCTAAAATTAGCTCTAACTCGTAATTTTCTAACTCGTAATAATGTAAAGGCATAACATTTCTACTTTTAACGGATACTTTATTGTATTTCAAGTATGTTTACTTGTCAATACTACCACTAAATAAGTCCTACTACTAGTATCTATATAGGTAATAGGAAAATAAACTAAGAAATGCGAGTAAATTCATTGTCACCCCTTACATTTGTCTTGCATTTCTATTTCTTGATCCACTATTCTGCAGTGATTCCTTCTATTCTGTGAAATCCTGAAATCACACAAGTTTTTGAGTGAGAGAAATAAACTTTGGATATTTTTAGGTGCGAATAAATGAGAAAAAAGTATCGGAGCGGATCAAAACTCAAGTTTTACTTTTTCCAATCTTGCAAATCCCCTGTAGGTTTTTGCCCTTCTCTCATATACCAAGTACTAGTACTAGTACTAGCTAAATAAATTTATTTCATTTTATTTTATTTCTTATAAAATATATATATAGTTTCAGTTGACGAATGGTTTTCCTTCTAGTAGATTTATTTCCTTTTCTTTTATATCTGTAGATACTCGTACTATTATGCTAGGATACTCACTACTATTGGTAGTAGTAATATGTACTTGTATAAGTATACCAAGTACAAGATACTTTCTCAAAGTCTGAAACTCAAACAGAGTCTTGGAGAAGAAAAAAAAAGAAAAGAAATTGCTTTATTTTCCCTTATATTTATCAAAGGCTTAGAATGCTTCAAACAGTGAGAAATAAATCTTTGCCAAAGTTCTAATTTTACTAATAGTTAGTAGCACTACCAGCAATTGTACATAGTACTACTATAATGCTGAGGATAAGAAAAAATCCGAAAAAAAGGGTTCTTCTAAGCCTAGAAAAAAAAGCTAAAATCAAAAGTTTGTAAAATCAAATTAGAATTAAAAGCAATTCTAAAAAAGTTACATCAGACTCAAACTTTTAGTTTAGATGAAAGCTTTTCTTTTAAAATAAATTAGAATTTTTAAATTGCACACTATACTACAGTACTAGTAGGGTACTCATATGACAATTGAGGGAATTTTCGAATTTCTCTTATTTTTTGTAATTTTTTTTTTGCCAAAATGTATGCTAAATTGGGGAGCCCTTAAAAAGCAAAAATCCAATTTAGTTGCCATTTCCATTTTAAAATTGCTTTTTCCGGCTGTCAACTTAGCTTTTCGTTGTAAGATTACGTGTCTATAGTCAATAGTTAGTACTATTACTATGTTTAGTATGTATATTAGATAGTATTAAGTACTATATTAAGAATTTTCGGGTATTTTACATAATTCAAGCGGGTTCTTATCAGAGATAGCCAGCCGTGCGAGCCCCGTCAAACATTTTCTTATGGGAAACGGGCCATGCTGGGCTGCAGGGGATTTTCATTCAGGACTTTAGGACGAGCAAATAGCTTTATTTTATGCATAGAAAAAAGTGTCACTAGAGACCTTACGAGATCTATCTAAAACATATCAGGATTTACAACAAGTAAAAATATCTTTAATTGACCATTGATTTTGATTTTCTCCAAAAAAAATAAGCTCCAAAACACAAATATAAAGGATCTTTGGGTTATAATTGGCTTTCTATGGCCTTAATTTTCAAAATCAACTTAGAGATTTTAAACAAGAAAAATTATGTAAAAGTACAGAAATAGAAATTTTTAACTATTTTTTGAAAATTTTCTTGGTAAAAAATTGCATTTTCAGGTTGAAAATACTAGTAGGTTGAAAATACTGATGCTAGTAATTCCTGGAAGCCGAATACTTGATGAGTTTTAGTTACTGGTTTGGTTTGTTTTAAATTAATACTAGGTTCTCGCATTGGCAAATTTTATACTATGAATGATATGATGACATAATTAGGTTATTTTAATAATTTGAAATTTTTCAAAGATAAGTGATATTTTGCTTGTATATACAAAGGATAAGTTTGGACTTATTTGAGATGTATCTGGCTGGGTATAATTCGGATTTAAAAATGGTAGAAAAGAAAGAAAAAGAGAGAAAAGTGTTCGGTTTTTTGTATTCCGAGTCACGAACTGAACTCTGCGAGCGAGCGAGTAGAGAGAGAGAGAGACTTATGTATTCATTCGACATTTCTTATGGGGGGATATTTATGGTCTGTGCCTGCAATTCGCATATGATTATAATGCGCAATATATTATCTACCAGTTATACTATCCCAAAGACATATACTATATTTCACTACCTACAAATATATACTAGATATACTGTACATGTACCTATGCATGTAGAATACTATTTATTATGTATTTTCAGTTGTCAGATATGAGGCATACCAATGCAAAGCAAAGGATAAAATCCAGTTAAATTTGCTGAATTCAAGAACAGAATTTCTATGAATAAATTAGAGAGAACTTCATTTAATTTTATACCCATTTAAATTACAACGAATTCCTATTAAATAATATTACCTAATACTTATCCTCTACTGGATTGAAATAAACATTATTATTATAACTTTTTAATTTATACCTGAGGTCTTTCAGCATACCTACATTTAAAATTAAAATTAATTTTTTTAGGTAGTATACTCATATTAATGCATTCTGCGAGTTTATAGATCATGATAAATTGATACATAAAAATTTAAATTTGAAATCAAATACGATTATAATTTCTAAAATTGGCAAAATATTTTTCAAATAGGTTTTTCGTAGTCCACTACCTAATTGAAAATTTTGAAATTTTGAAAATTATTACCTACTTATAAGCATATACATAAGAGCCATAAGCATATACATATCAGTATGCATATATCAGTATGTACTTGAGTAAATATAAGAACAATTGTTACTATAACATGATACAATATAAAGATAGGTAGGAAATTGAAATAAAATCAAAGTTGGATTTGCGGCGAGCCACCAACTTGTCTATTTAATTCTTAATGGCTAATTTTGTGTTTTTGTGTGCACTTGAAAAGATTAAACCAACTCGTAAGGAAATAGGGAAATAGGGAAACCTATCAGAATATAAATTTTTAGTAAATTTTTTGAGTTTTTCCAATTTTAAATATTTAAAGATTATATTAAATGTTACTTTAAAAGGTAAGTACCCTACTTATATGAATATGATTCATTTAGATAAATTATAAATGTTTAGGGCTTAGGTTTTATTTCATCCCTATTTTAGTTGAATTTACCCCTATATTTTTGGTCTTTAACTTTACTCCTTTGTGAAATAAACCTCAAAATTTTTGTAGTTTAGCATAGCTTAGGTTAGGTTAGATTAGGATTTTAGAAAATTTTGGTTTAAATGCATACAGGACTAAAAATATAGGGGTAAATTCAACCAAATAGGGATAAGATTATATCGGAGTCCATGTTTGAAAAATTTAAAATGTAAAATTTTATCCAAAAATAGTTCGTAGTTTACTTTTTTCCCTATATGATGTTGATACCTACATATATACTAAAATTGTGTAGAGCAAACTGTAGCATTTTCTCTGATTTTATATTTATTTTCTAGGTATCGAAATAGATTAGAAATTAACTCTTACCTCGTTAAAAGTCCCATTCAATCCAATTAGACTTTACTTTTACAAATAACACACCAAAAATGCCTTTGAAAAATCCGATTTATTTCCTTTTTATTCACATCCACTTACACAAAATCAAATTAATTGAATTGATTCTGATTCTGATTCTTATCGAAAAAATACTCGAATTTCTAATTTAATTACTTAAAAAAATGAAAAAATCACAAAATTTTCGGATATCTTACAAGAACGAATGATTTGACTTGACTGACAGTTTCTCAAAAAATAAAAAAAAAGTTTCGAAATTTCACCTTGACAGATGCTGACTGAGCTTTTTTTAAGGAGCTTGTAAAAAATAGAGCAATAAAATCATAAAATTTTTTTAGCTAGCTAAACCTCCATCCATTTACATTTACATTTAAAGTCTAATTTTGTAGTTTTATTGAACCTTATACTTATATTATAAGTCTATAGTAGTAGGTATAAGCATTTCTGTAAAAAAGTTCCAAAACTAAGGGTCAGTTGTATTTTAAGGGTCTTAAAATACTTTAGTTGAAGGTGAGAGTTTTTTTACTCGAGTTTAAGGAAATGAGATTTTATTGACTTTTTATTGACATTTTTTAAGGGCCCTTGTTGGGCTGGTGGTCAAAGACCCTTCCGGCATTCTAATACATATACTATGCACTTATAGATAGTATAATAAAATGTATTGAGACCCTTAAGTACCTACTACATGACTTCTATAATGTGTATAGGAGAATTATATAAGTTTTACAACCAACATTTTCGACCCTTGTTAAAAATATATTGCACTTTTACTTTACTTTGCTTTTTTTGATCCTTACAAATAGATAAGTCTAATTTAATTCCTTGTAGGGATATCGACACTATACTACTCATATACAAGTACATTCAAAATTCAAGCTGACTGACTGAGAACCTGTAAAGCTTAGATACATTTGTCATAAGATAAACCTACCTATCTAACTATTTTATAAATTTTTAAAAGGCTTCGATTTAATCTCATCCCTATTTTGGTAGAATTTACTCCTTTATTTATGACCTAACTTTACCCCTGTATGAAAGTGACCCAAATTTTTTTGATATCCTAACCTAACCTAAACTAGATAAACTAAACTAAAAAAATTTGAGTTAATTTGATACAGAAATAAAGTTAGACCAAATATACTCATATAGATGTAAATACAATCAAAATACAGTATAGGAATGAGATTAAACTTAAGTCTTTTTTAAATCAGTTTTGAATTCTATTTACTAGGTACTTTAGTAGCAGGGACCCTACTGTAGGGTACTTATTTGTAAAGTACAGAAACATAGATATAATACCTAGGTATTTAGAATGTTTTTTTATTCTTTAAGTAATGAAATAAGCATTTATTTACCACTTTTTGAAGTTTCAAAATTAAAATTAAAATAGATAGGTAAGTAGGGTACTAAATTTTAGTATATATTGATAAAATGTTGATTCGATATGAAAGTTCAGTGACTCCTCAAGGCTCAGGAAGGAAAGACCCTAAAATAGATAATAATAAAATACTCCAATTACATTTTACATATGGTTTCAAATTTTATGTTTTTATTGGTATAGTATTCTCTATTTTTTCTTATATTTAAAAAGCTACTACATTTATCTAATATGACTTGTCTCTATACTATCACTGTATCACATACAATTTGATTGTTTTAAGGGCTCAATAAAACATGAACCCTTGTTTTCGAACCTTGAACTTGAATATTATCCAAGCATAAGTACCTAAGGTATTCGATCTGTATTTTATAAACTGAAAATTGATTAATTTAGCTAAAATTAGATATTTTAACATCAAGTTTTACATAGGATTCTATGTTAGAAACTGTTCTAATTTGATCTTGAAAATTTTGACCATTTATATTTGTGTATATGTAATAATGTGAGAACAAACACCTGGTTAATCACATTTTCCTCATTTATTTTATTGAAAAAGTGCAGATAATAACAATAATAGATGAGAAATATTGTACTCTTTATAGTATTTACCAATTCTATACTCATTTTTCATATCTTCAGAATAGAACTTGTGTAGAAATAGAAATACTATTATGATTATGAGGTTGAGAACATTTTCGGGCATTACATCAGAAGCAGCAGCATAGCAGTAGGATATTTCCGTTTTTTACGAGCATCCGGCCTTCTCTTCTCTCAAGTTTCTGGAAAAGTAAAATAAAAATAGTTTGAGAAAAATCCAGTTTTAAATTACATCTAAACATTCATAACTCACTATTATCTATTTCTCAAAATTTTATTACTTTTACACACTATTTCATATAGATTGAAAACTTCAAAAATATGATTAATATCCATAATAGTTTTCAATAGTGTAATATTTATAGTATAGGCAATATTGGCTATAAAAGTATCTACTAGGCTTTAATCATCTCACTAGAAGTTGATTATTAATTGTGAGAGTAAAGCAATGAAGGCATAACAAATTGCCACATTTTTTGAGTTTAAAGGTCAATTTTTGGGGTCAAACGGATATAAAATTCGGAATATCCGTCATCGATTATCCCTATACTATAGCCATTTAAACCTCATTTTTGATTTTTCCCATTTGATTAACATGAGGAACCCTTAAAGGGCCCCCTGACCCCAAGGGGTGGGGCAATCTGAAATTTTTTTAAGCATGCACAACTAGACCCTCTAAGGGTCCTTTATACCAAATTTGGTCAAGATTGGTTGAGTAGTTTTCGAGTTATCCTCTGGACAGACAGACAAACAGACAAACCGACAAAGTGTAAGCAAAGTTGAATAGTAAGTGCTCGCTTCGCTCGCACAATAATATAAAACTGTTGAAACTAACAATACAGTACCTACTATAAAATTGGAAATATTTTTTCGAAAATTTGACAGTTTTCTTTTATAAAGAGTATCTTGTGATTACAATGAGCTTTCCGGCCTTTATACAGGGCTTAACACGGTAAAGACCTGAAAGCCAAATGCTTTTTTATAAAAAATTTACAAAAATCAATGGAAATTTTTGATTTTAAGGCAGAGCAGAATTGATTTTACCCGAAAAAAAGTCACTTTTTACAAGATTTGAAAAAGTTTTTGATCTTGTTTAAAGCTAGTAATGTAAAGGTAAATAGTTCAAGTAGTTTTTAATGCAAAAGTAAAGTTTGTGAAGGATTTAAAGTTGAGAAATTCGTGAATATAGTTAAAGGGATTTATTTGTACAAGATCAAAAGGCACACAAGAATTGTCCAAGTACCTATACTATAGACTGTAGATACGAGTATACTTGTAGGTACTAAAGAATAGTAAGGAAATGATAAATGAGATTAAAATTTTGAGTCAAAATATTCAGAAAACTAAAGTTTGGAAAGAAAATTTTAGGTCTTAGAGATGAGGACTTAAAGTATTAAATATATACTTGAATGAATACTTATAAATATGAGTACTCCTACCTTCAATATATATTTTATATTTTATATATACGACCAAACTTGATCAACTATTTAAGTTCAAAGTTTTGGGGAACTCTGGCTAGCCAAGTCCAAATATTTGTGTAATTTATGTTCTAATCGATTACACACTCTCATATGAGCTTTAAAGAACTCGACGACATCATACTCCAATATTTACATTTACTTACTACTCTCAAATTCATATGAACAAGTAAACATACTTATATTACATTATAATTTCTCAAAATCAGAACTTGAATTCATTTATTTAATAGACACATTTTCCTCATTTCTACAGTATATTAAATTTGTTAATTGGCAATTGGAAATGACTGCATGGGATTTGTTCATAGGAAATGCTAATACCTTGTTCACAGATTTTGTAGTGCTATATCGATGCAAAATTTAGCTAAAAAATCGATTTTGATAATAATATTTGGCAAATTCCGCTGCAGAGAGCTCCAAACTGGAGCGGGAATATTTGAAAATCATCAAAAAATTTTTATATTTCAGTCAGTTTTTTGATGATTTTCGAATATTCCCGCTTCAGTTTGCAGCGGAATTTGCCAAAATTATTATCAAAATCGAGTTTTGGGCTAAATTTTTTTTTTGGGCTAAATATAACACTACAAAAGCTGTGAAAAGGCATTGGCACTTCCTATGCATAAATCCCAGACCCCTCTTTCAAAATTAGATATTTTTCAAATAAAGAACATTTTCA
This sequence comes from Nanhermannia cf. coronata Gr-Ori-00579, assembly GCA_034699045.1. Classification (NCBI taxonomy): domain Eukaryota; kingdom Metazoa; phylum Arthropoda; class Arachnida; order Sarcoptiformes; family Nanhermanniidae; genus Nanhermannia; species Nanhermannia cf. coronata Gr-Ori-00579. The sequence continues at coordinate 23,535 of JAQIXA010000957.1, forward strand.
ACTCTGACTTTGCTAACAATTGTGTAAATTAAGCTTTCTTGAATTTTTTAATTACCTAATTTTAAGTACGTTTATCGGTAATGAAATTTTTTTGAAATTTTGACCTGTTTACTTGCAAGTAATATATAGTACATAGTACAAGTACAGAGAGTACAGAATGATATTTATGTGCTTCGAAAACAGATTCTGAAACTTCATACATAATAAATTACAGGCAAGTTGTTCCAGGTAGCGAAAACTTCCCCAGAAACTTGGAGGTTTTTGAAAAAGGAAATTTGAATTTGACTCTTACTACTCTGAACTGAACTGAAGAGGTAGGAAAAGACTTATGAGGTAGGAAATTAAATTGTCCTGCTGGAACAAAAGCAATTTTAATTTTAATGGGTTTTTAGGTGTGATTTTGCATAAAGTCCTATAGAAAATATTTAAACTTATTTAAATACTGAATAAATTGAATATTTTACTATACTTGTACAAAAAAGTGAAACTTTTCCCCATTTCTTGGGGATAAATAAACTCTTTTTTGCCTTAATAAATCTTGAAGAAAAGTTGGATGGAAAAACCGTCAAAGATTTCTTATAGGAAGAGAAAAAAATGAAAAAAAAACGAATATTTTTGTGGCTAAGAAGGATATATGGGAGTTGCATTAGTATTAGTACCTACTATTCTGTTACTTGGACCTATTTCCATTTGAAAGAATTTCCTTCTGCTTTTTTCAACAAAAATTCGAGAGATTTTGAGAGAGAAAGTTTTTTTTGCTCCAAACTCCAGAATGTGCTTTACAATTTCCAAAGATTTCTTTTTCGATGTTTGAGTTTGAAAAGTTGGTTGAGTTGCAAAATCTGGAGTTATTTTGAAAATGGTCAAAATAACGCTTCGATCCAATACGAAATTGTCTAAAGTCAAAATTCTGTAATTATTCTGAATCTAGCCTGAATCTAGCCATATTGTGGTTGAAAATACCCTTTTATTTTTGGCCTAAAAATATCTTGGGGTTTTAATGAGCTTTCCGGTCTTAGTTTTAACATGGAAAGGCCTGAAAGCCGAAAAGATCCTTTACTTCTGTATAAAATTAACCCAATTTTTTTAAAATCCCAACCTAACCTACACTAAATTGTTTTAAAATTTGGGTTAATTTCATCTAGGGTAAAGTAATAATCAAAAATATAGGGGTCAATTCAACCAAAAGAGTAATGTTTAAGTCTTACTACATAGTAAGTACTAGTTATAAGAGTTTAAATTCTCAAAAGTTTGTAAATTTTATAGTAGGTATTCCATTCATATTCATAATAAGGAAAATTTTGAACAATTATATTTTTAGATAAATCTTCGATTTTTTGGCAAGTATATCTCACTCAACTTTACAAAAAATGAGACTTTGACAATTTATATATTAGATGAAGTATCCTAATAATTGTATAGTAAAGTATAAAATAAGTCTGTGAGACTTTTGGTTTGGAAAAAATAGAAAAAGGATATCGATGAATCTCGCCAGGATTTATGGAGAAAGCACAAGTTCATCTTGAGCCGAATTAGAAATTTCATTTCAAGTCCATTTGCCCATAAGACCAATGGTAAATTTGAAACCTTATTCTTATCCATATACTATATATATAGTACTTGTACATATATGTATTACCATAAGAAGAATAAAGTATAAAATAGATTCGAGTACTATAAGAGTCAGTATACTTATTTGCGTTTGAATTTCTTTCGCCGAGAGTCTCATAAATCTCTCTTTCTTCCAGAATTCGCTTTTTCTCCCAAAATTCATTTAACTCGAGAAATCCCAGTAAAATGTACGAGCGAGTTTTTGGACCTTTTGTTTCTCTCTTCACTGTGAATTTCTCTCTTTTCTTTTCTTTTCTTAGCAGGCAGGCATGAGCTAATACTAATATATTACTTTGAGACTCAAAAAGATACTATAAACCATTCATACACCAAGCAATATATCAATGTGCATTTAAAAGATTTTATATCTACAAGTATTTATTTTAAACGAGCTAAAAAAAATAACTACGTAAAAGCTCGCACAACATTTGAATTAAAAATACTCGTATATGTAAATACATCGTTTAAAATGAATTCCAAAATTCCATCGTGTCATGTCCGTCAATTTTGTAAAAAAAATTAAACTAGATTCTGATTCTTTAAGATTTCATGTAAAATTTAGAGCATACGAGCCAAGATTTACTCGTATGCTCTAATTTTGAGCATAAATTTGCTCAAAATTAGAGCATAAGAGTAAATCTTGGACAAAATTTGTAGGTGTCTTAACTTAAAATGACTTATATTATTAGTCATTTAAAGAAAAAAACTTGAGAAAAAAGTTCTTAAATACAGGTTTAGGTAACAGATTCATCAGATACATTAGTTTACTAGATACACTTTAAAAAATAGCTAAAAATAAAAAAATACTTTATACGAGGATTCATACTTATAATAGCAATTATATTGAGCATTGAAAAGCATAGATGATATACGCAATCAATTTACACTGTGTTTGGCATTCAATGTAGGTAGGGTATAATTTAAAAAAATATAAATAATATGATGTGCTTTCGTGATGGTTATCAAAATGTAATTTTTATTACAAATGCACATGCAGATAGATAGTAGGTAGGTTAATTGATAAAGATAAAACCATAAAGTCATTTATGTCATATGATAAGATATTATTATTCTATTATACCAATATATTCATAAGCCTATACATATATGTACTTAAGTATAGTTCATAGTAGTAGTAATATTACTGTAGGTTAAGAATAAAATTAATCGTAATATTTAATGGTAATGGTGGTAGTAGTACTGGTAGGCTAATAATATCATAAGTTAGGTAATAATAAGTAGAGTAGATGCAAAAAGATAAAAGAGCAATGTGTTGCTTCAATTGCCCATTTACCACAACTACTACTACTACTATTACACTACTTACTATATGGTACACACACAAATAGTAGTGAAATAAATGGTAAAAGTAAGGTGATATAATAAAAAGGAAAAAGTAATTTCAAACCCAAAGCAAGTGGAATTTTATTGCAAAAATAAAAATCTCTGTTTTTTAACTTCAAACACAAGTGAAAGTACTGATACTACATATATCCATACATACACTTGACTAGAGATTCACTTATTTCAAATCGGCTCAATTGTATTTTAAAAACTATTTGCTTTTATAAATATGCTTGTAAAATAATTTAATTATCGCCTACTTCTAATCAGGATTCATTCAGGAAAATCGCATTTTCAGCTCATAAGTTGATTTTTCTTAAAATACACTCAATAAGAAGATATCTAGCAAAAATTAGCTAAATTGCTGCCTATTTAGTCGATTTTAGCAAAAATTTTGATCATATTTTGACAATTTTCTATTAATCAAAAATCAACAAGAAAAAGAGCATTTTCAGCTCCTAATAAGTCGATTTTTCCTAAAACACACTAAAAATGAGTATCCTACAAAAATTATCTGTAGTTAATAGCCGCCTATTAGAAAAAATTTTTACCATTTTTTGTAGATACAATATTAGATACAATATTACCTAGTTGGGCTTTTTAAAGATGAGAAAATCTGATCAAAAATACCATATAAAAAAGCCAATTTGAAAATACAATTTGAAAATACAATTTTCAAACTTTTGTTTACATAACCTATTATAATGTAATAGGTAACTCAAATAGTTTTCATATAATATACATTGTAGGTAGGTAGGTAGGTACTTACTATTGCATATATTGGTATAATAAAATTCAACTATGCCTATGTAATAGGTTAGGTTGTAGTTGTACAATTTTAGATAGATAGAGTACAGTAGTCAGTATCAGTAAGACAAGTATATGTAGTAGTTCAAAGTAGGTAAATATAATAAATAAGAATAAAATATATTTTTGGTTTACGAGCTCTAGAAAAGGGGCCTGGCTGGCTGGGTCTTTGGGAAAAAGCAATGGCGGTGGTGGCAGTTTGATTAATCACCTTATCCTTATACCTAACTATGTACATTTCCCCTATTTTTGCTTTCCATTCGATTTTTATACATAAATTACACACACATTCTAACTAGAAATACATTATATTCTGTTGGAATCTATCTATCAGTATATTCGTATTTTTAAAAATTGGCTATATAAACCTTATAGGTATTAACAATTACAAAAAACTTGTAAAATTTTGTCTTTTTTAATAAACTATTTTCTATAAGATCGTTGTCAAGAAGAGCCCTCTTGCTCTGCTTATATCGTATTTAGTTTAAAGTTCCAAATTATAAAGTTAATTTAGTAAAAGTAAAGTAAAATAGAAAAAGAATGAATATTGTGTCAGGTAAACCAAGTGGCTGGATCACTTTAGGGCAATATAAAAGTTGAAATTGCATTTTACAATTTCCTACTTTTTAGATACCTATAGAGAAGGGTACTTTTTAAGATCATAAAAAGGCATAAGGTAAGCAGAGGTTTAAAACACACCACACACCTGGAATATACGAATTTTTTTCTTATTGACTTCTTAGCATTAGAATTGTATATATTTTTCACTTTCTCTGAAATTTTTGACCTAGATAGCTTTTTTACCTTTAACCCTGGCCTAAATTCTCAATAATTTCACGATGAACCTTTTTTTACAAAGTACTGGCCCACCTTGACAATTGAGCCAATATACCTAGATAGTTTACAATTTTACTTTAAAATACATTTGAAACTCTTAAATATCTTCAAAAATCTTGCTCATATTGTAAAATTGAAGCTACATCTTTTAGATATAAATTTTCAAACTAAATTTGTACTTATTTTGTGTGAAAAATTAAAAATTATGTTAAAATTAAGAGGAGAAAATGCCCAAGTAAGTTATATTTTAAAATTTTAAAACCTCGTTTTTGAACTCTATATAAAATGCATTAAGCGTCAGCTCGGGTTTCAAAAATCTTTCTTTTTTTTTCTGAGATAAATTGTAGATTTATTTTGAATTTTTTTTACAAATAGGGGTTCTAGGCAGGATGGTCATTAGCATCATATCTTTTACTTTATAGAGTTTGGGTTCTCTGTATTAGATAGTTTGTACAAGTATAATGGTTGATTAATCGATATATTTTAAATATCTTTTGCATTTTGAGCCAAATAGAAATAGTGCTTTAGAAAGCTCATGAATCACCCTGGAAAAAGTGTAGTTTGTAGTTTGTGATATTGATTTTGTAATCAAGCCATAGTTTTCTAGACTTCCTTCCGTTTTCTATTACACAAGATACCTTTATAACTATATTAATCTCACACTAAGGCAAATTACATTAGATACTACAAACTACAGAATACTCCTACATATACACTATGTTATACTAGAGAATACTACAGAATAGTACAAAGTGTATTTGAAATACATTAGTTCATTTTTTCAGGAGGATTTTGAGCAAAACTTGATGAAGTTGAGATTGAACAGATTGTGTTTTTGCCAAAAAATTCAAAATACGAGAATATCTCAGTGGCAGCTGGAGGCTATTGAAGCTATACTGTAATGTATGTAATAGGAAAATAAATGAATTTGTAACTTGTACCTAGTACCTACAGTATAGTACTAATATAAGGTCTGGTTTTATCTGATTTTTCGGTAGTTACAGGGGTTGTAAATGTAATTTTCATAAACACGAAATGGAAATCATATCAGTCATCTTAATTTCATTTATGAAAAAAAATGTAATTTAGGTATACGAGTTTTTATCATAATAATAAATTGAACTTGAAAAACTTTGAAATTACATTTTAAAACAAACAAATTAGGCTATGTACTATACACGGGCTATCCATATATCTATGGCGAAAAATATTTAAAAAATTCAAAATTTTCGCCATAGATATATGGATAACCCTGTATAGTAGTCTACTTAATAGTAAAAAAGCATCTTTTTCAAAAATATTTTAAAAATTGAAAGCCTTCTTTTATAGACCTTGTATTCATTTCATATTCTGATTTAGCGAAATTTCAAAAATTAGAAAATTTATCGAAAAATACATAAATATTTGGCTCACCTAAGAAAAAAGCTTAGGTAAGCAAAAGTCTTCAATTCCGGATGTTCTAAAACATGTAAATACAAGTAGTAGTATAAATGGTGTAATATAGTACATTTACACATTGGTAAATGTAATTTTGAAAATAGAGAAATATATTTAAGTTTTAGGCAATGTCGGCAACTTGATTCATTGTAGCTCATGTCCGAGATAAATACACGCATAAATAAAATCCTCATTTCCTTAAATTTCCTATACAAAGTGATTCAAAACTAAATACGAGTATACCTAAAAGAAAATGGTCTTTTTTCTTAAAATTGAGAACCTAAAATAGTCTAAAAAGTGTCCTAATATACAAGTGTTCGAGACTTGAGATTTACTTTTGAAATCTCTGATAAAAACAAGATATAGTAAAAGTACAAAATACAATGTAATAAAGAATGGCTTCTTAAAATTCCCAGTCAAAATTCAAGACAAGCCTACTGACTGCATTACTTCATTTTTTTTTACAAAAATTCTTGGTTGCATTATTTACATTATGTATTTTCAATTGTATTTGTAATGGATATGCATATGTATGTGGAATTTGAAATTATTTGGGAAGGTTATACATACAAACTAAGGTACATACATACATACATGACAATAGTACCCTCTGTATTATGTATAGGGATGTGAAATAAATAATGTTTTTGATTAATTGCTTAATCTTGTTTGCTTTTCCTTCGTGGTTTCATTTTGTCATTGAAATATTGCTTTGAAAAATAAAGTTACTTTTGTTTCTTATGAGATTTTAATGCAGTTTTTTTCTCTTTAAAATATTTTTGAAAAATAAAAAAACTTTAAGCTATGGCTATTGCTTAAATCTCTCTGATATCAGTATCAGTATCTCTGACCTAATAGATAGAAAGTATCGGAATTTTTGTAGTGTATGAATATGAATAAGAAAATTTTAATTTAGCTAAATGTTAAAATAAGATTTTAAATTTCAAAAATAAATGCCTACCTATTTACTGATACTTGTTAGTTTTTGTATCATTTTTTGAACACCCAAACCAAGCCCAAAAATCCTCAAAAAAACTTTTTGGATTCGAGTCTAGGCATCTACTTTAGTCTTGGTAAATATATCTGTATATTTTGTAGCATCTTCAGTTAATTTATGTATGAAAGCTGTGATTAATGTTTATCTCAAATTCAAAAGAAACCAAAAAAACTTTTTTTTTCTCCACGACGAACGAAGCAGCCAGAGACTCAAAAAGTTGTAGATTTATTTACGAGCTGACATTCGAGGATGAGTAAAGGATTTATACCCAACTCCCGCATTCTACTATCACTTAAAACCAAAATATAATCTAAGGATAAGTTCAAAATTTTGAAAAAAAAAATCTTTCACATCTTAAGGTGTCCTCAGACTTACTAAACAAGTAAACATATTAAGAGAGAGACCAAAATCTTAATATTTGGTAAAAAATATTCATAATTTTCAACTTTTACATACACTACTTAATCGACTTATTAGGAGCTGAAAATTGCCAAAAAATGGTTAATATTTTTGCTTTTTTCGCCTAAATAGACGGAAATTTAGCTAATTTTCGTAGGA